>JABFOX010000124.1:0-21091 GCA_022817665.1 Axea sp. ZL-2020
ATAAAATGTGTAACAAAACAGCAAAGTAGGAATGCATTTAGCAATATTTCCGTACGATTACCATGTTTCGAAGTGTCGAGAATACATGTTTCTATTAATACAATGACGTCATAATTAAAGATGTGGGTCTGTATACATATGCATGAATGCATATTGAAATTTAGAGCCCAAAGTTTATGAACCATCCAGGCACCTGTACAGCGTAAGTTTGCAAGGCCTTTTGTACAATACGCATTCGGCTTAAGTGTTCTCTGTTCGAATACACTGCGAAATTCATCGTTTAATTATCAACAACTTTGTCCGTATGTGCTATTATTTTGCGCGCCAATATACATTAGGATAGTTCGAGTGTATAAAGTTCATCTCATAATATATATACAGTCGAGTAGATAAATGTGTAGTAAACCTATATATAGACCATTACAACTATTCCCCAGGGGACTCATTTTCTAGTTAATGGCATACGAACATATTGCAAGTTGATTTGTTACATCGTTGTATGGTCATGACTTCGGTCCCAATTATCGGTCATCTTCTTCATAAGAATTTATTGCAGCATACAAATAAGTTTTGAACAACAAGTACAGATAAACTGCGATTGACAATTGGAAAAAGTACAAACTCGAATAATTAGGTATATAGTCACCAATATCTCATATCGATTAATTAACAAGTCACAATTTCTTAATCATTTAAAATTGATTTCTTATATGACCTTTGATAGATGATAAAACGTTTCTAACGATTTGAAATCGATTACTAATATATGATAAGTTATTATTAATAATTAATTTGTATTGATCTTTGGAAATTTACTGTGTAATGCATAATTAGAAATACTGACATTTGATAAATTAGGGTGATATATATATATATATATATATATGTAACCTTTAATAACTCAAAATTGATTTCTGATGTTCAATGGATTGTCATTCATAATTGATTTCTGATCAGTTTTGGATATTATAAGCATTCTTTGGATATTTCTTTTTATTTATTATTTATTACTGGCTAGTTATTTTTTAGTAATTGGTGGAAGATGATTAACGATGCTTCATTGTTATTACGAATACTTGTAAACTTATTAATTATAATAAATCATTTAGATTTTGTTAGTTATTAATTTTATATTTATTATTTTATTATAAATAAAAAAAACACGTGCCAATTATTAGTATATCAACAGCAACCAAATAGAAAAATAAAATCAACAAAGTAAATAGTCAGCAAATTCCGATGGAAAAAAGAAAATATATGGTGATATTAGTATCGAAAGTGAGACTGATGTAAAGAATATACATTTTCTAACAAAGATAATAACAACCGTGGCAAAAATTTCTTTTTGAAAGCTTCTAAATATCTTTGCGAAGAGATTCAACTCAAGAATGTAAAAAATATCTTCATGAAAATCAAAAGAATTTAAATAATGTTGAAAACTTACAAACTGTCGCGATTTTAAAATTTCTCATGTTTTAAATATTTAGGTATGTAATTTGTACAGAATTTTCTTAAAACAAATTACATTTACGAAATTTGTTTAATGTTATTATGAAAAAAAAAAAAAAAAAAATTGTAGAATGACATTTGAATATTGTTCAATTATCATTATTGTTAAAGATATTTTTTCAACAAAATAATTTTATTAAACGTAAAATTGATTGGACAAAAAATGCATCGCAGGAATTTGTACGTGAATGCGCTGAAAACTTCACGAATTGTGCTGTATGTCAATTTATGAGTTCCGATAAAAAATATCATTTGTTTTATCAGCCGACTTATGAATTTTTTATCACGATAAAAGAATAAAAGGTAACATGGATTATGCAGTCATTAAAGGCGCCTAGCTCTGTTCTTGCAAACTTTGTAGACTACGAATTGCAAATGTAACATGTCGAACGTACGTGTCGTGTCTTCGATTTTGGTTTAGATACGTTTCTCTCGAATTACGAGTTTCACTCCAATAACGAGGATACGGCAAGAACCTGTCGAAGTTCAGTAATAGCAAATTGTCACACAGGCCATTTTGATTTAAGTGAGCTGTGAACTCAAGCTGGAGCTGTTTATGGAAGTCAACAAGTTTCGTACAGTTTGGATTGAGCTATATATAAAATTTATGGTCGCAAATAAAAAAAAATGTTATGTTTTTGTGAATTTGCGCAGAGAGATAAACCACGACAAATTCAAGACAAAAAGGTCCATTAACGATAATATATTTTTTCAGCTTGATATATCTTGTAACATAAGTTTGACTGTTTTAGCTAGTTTTGTACATTCCAACTTTGCTTAGAGTGTTTAAACTGTTCATGTGATTGTTAGTAAAATTGTGTATATATATACACAGGGTGAGTCTTTTATCTTGAGACAACGAAAAATCTCGAAAACTGCGCATCAAAGGGGTGAAAGAGAGGGCTCGAGTCAAGCAATATTGAATGAGTCCCCCTAAGACTAAAAACTTTTATCCGAAACTTTTTTGATTTGATACGTAGTTCTCAAGATTTTTCGTTATCACAAGATAAAAGACTCACCCTGTATATATATATACAACGTATATATTAAGGCATTCATATAATACGTATTAATACTATCGTTCTTGTTATTAATATTAATATTGTTCTTGCTATCGATTATTCTTGTTTAATTAGGGGAAAATATAAATAATAGTCATTGATTATATATTAATAATAAATATTAACAATAAAACATGTCAGATGTAAATGCATAATTAAGCACTATTAAATTTCATAAAATTCCGCTTTCTAGGAACTGGAAATTTAAATCTATTATTATATTTATGAATTTTTAACGTCATTGTTTAAAAATGTTTAATACACGTGTACTTTGTTTCCGACTAAATAGACTAACAAACACAAGAATGAAATTGTTACAAAACATTTTATTGATTATTCATTTAATTTATTTCTTTTGAGGTTGCGACCTTACATTGCAGGCCCTTATCAACATTTTATGAAAAAAACAAGCAAGGAACAATATTACATTGCTTATAAGAATATATAGATTAAGATGTAAAATTGAGTTTATAAAAATAGAACTCACAATAAGTTATTAATTCACAATATTTAAAGTTATCGATAAATGGACGAATGCCATACACGTATCATTATTTATTTATTTTTAAATCACTATTAAAATTTTAAGTGGGCCAACGTATCAAAATATTGGTATTAAAATGCACTCGATTTAAATTTGCAATGAAATCTGATGTAAAACAAATAACGCCAAATTTAGAAGGAGTGCAATTTTTGTTCAAATAACGTGTTGCAAATGAATAGACGGCAAAGTAAAACGAATGGATTTTGTAAAAGCATTATAACTTATTGAAACCGGCCAGATATTCGTGCACATATTGTGCATCACGACTAATTGTGGCAAAAATATTGCTCTTTCGACATTGTTCCAAGACCTCTTCGGTAATATTTCTGTAACGTTGATATTTTGTGAAATATATGTCCCGAGCATTGTAATTTAACACAAGCAGGCAGTGCCAATGGAAACACTTGTTCTGGTGAGTAATTGCGTATCATCAACGTTTATTGCGCGAAGCACATTGAGAATCAGTAAAAATGTTCACGTATTCCTTTTTTACGCTTCATGAAATTGCTTTGATCATATCCCTTTCGATACATTTTAATATATTAAACAAGTGTATAATACAATTAACAGAAATATAAACAAATCTTGATTGAATACATAACATTATTTATACTGAAACTTAACTCTACACTGTGATCAATTTAAATAATACTGAACGAACAAAAGAGACATTTTTTATTTTTGCCTGACTATTTCGTTTATTGTTGTTGTTCAGAATTAATCATTCTTAACGTATGAATTTTAAAAATAACCAAAATTAGCGCTGACGCCAATTTAATATGTCAAATTAAATTTAAAATAAGTTGGTTAAATTACTGAAAATTATCGTACATGTGTATTACTAAATATTGTTAGTATCTTTATGATAACTTAATATTTTATATTTATAATTTGATAAAAGTCCTTTTTTAGTTTATTTTTTTTAATGTAATAGAAATTGTAATAGAAAATGTAATAATCCAATACGACTTACCAGGAACTCGGCTCGTGACTTTGCTCAGGTTTTAGGATAAACCGAAAAATTTGGAAATAGCTCGTCGGAAATCTCAGGCACTAGTAGTACGCTTTTCATGGATTCTTATCTCGTCGGTTTCGAAGTGAAGCAATGCGGATGCATTCGTAATGATCTGAAATCCTTTGAGAGAAGTCGTGCCTATTAGAAATTATTGTTTCAAATGTAAAATATTAAAGAAATAATACATTAATGTAAACAAATAAATATTCTACGTCAAACTTGTTTCTAGAATGAGTTGAAATCAAAATTATTGTGGTTTGAATCGCTATCGGTGAAATATGAATTTAATCTTAGTTTTTTAAGGTGAAATTTAAATTGTAAAGTTACACCGATGCATGTTTTAGCGATCGATTGAGGTACAAAAATATTGACCACTTTGTTTATAGCATTGAACATTACTTGTTAATTTAAAGCAGAGTATAAATTTGTAAGAGACATACACTGCATATTTTTCATCGTGCAATGCAAATAAAAGTAATCTTTGTGTAGAGTAAAAGTCTCTTGCGACAACTTAAACAAATCCTGACAAATGCTGTAACCCGAAATCGAAAGAATCGCTGAGAAATTGGGGATAAGTGTAGATTAACGAAATTCATGTATTGTCAGCCTATTTATTTTGTAAATAAATATTTATTTAATTTAAATCCATATTTTTTTATAATTTTTATTTTTGTCTAATTTCCCTGAAATGGCTTTCAGTTTAAAAAATTTTTTTTAGGTTATGTTAAATAAACATGTAACTGAATGAATTCAAATCGAGTTTAAACATTTTAACAACGCGTTTATAGATTTTGTCATTTCTAAAAACTTCAATCCTTCAAATTATTTTAATTTCTAATGAAAATTACAGAGAATACGCCACGTTGAATAATGCAAGTGAGATTTATTCTGCTATTTGCGCATGACACATTATGAGCGCGGTAAATTTGCATTTCTAAAATATATTTATATTTTTGTTTCGGTACACTTGAAAAATAATACGTGCTTGTTTAAGAAAAATATGAAAAGATGCTTGGTGTAATGATTTGATTCGTATTTTTATGCGAACTTATACAAATGTCAAAGGGCGCGAAAAACACAACGACGGCACAGTACGTCGTATGATAAATGAATTTCTATTTTATTTTTTTCCTTCGTGTACCCATCGACAGAAACATTCTTCGTCTGGTTTTCGAGCAGTGCAAATATTGCCTGAACGAAAGCTCGCGCAAATGAAAATCAAAGTCCATAAATCTTGGGTAAAGATTGGAAGAGACGTTGAATGCAGTTACTGTACGTATGTCACCTAGAATTCGATTACCGGATGAAAAATATAGAGCAAAACTTAAGCGCGAGTGTCACCTTTACGGCATATAAATTGGTGATTAAGATAACTTTTGCTTACGACTTTTTACTCAAGTCTTACTTTGTTTCTTATCAGTATCACTTTGTTCCTTGACTCAGTTTTGTATTCGGCACATATTTTTACACAAAAACTTAAATTTCTCAATCGATTTAGTTAAATTTAAGATCAATTGAAAGTGAATAAAACATTGTAATATAATAGATTAGATTTGACTCATATTAATCTGAAAAATTCAAATTCATTGACTTAATGGTAGGTATAAAGTGAAATATAAAAGATGAAAAGTTACACAGGATGCATCGAGAAATAAAAAATTTTTGTGTTCGAAGCAGATGTATATACACTGATATGTATATGTATACGTATAAATATTGATATAAATTTTATCATATGTGAGATCTTAGTTTTAGAAAGAGGAGGGGGTTTCATTTCTGTAAAAATATTTGATTTGTGTTTCTAAATACTTCGCTGATATTTTGTGATAAAATATTACAATTTTATACCATTTACACTAATTTAATAAATTCATACATTTTAAATTCTGAAACAGATAACATAATAAAATCAATTAAATTATATTTTATATTATATACCTTTAATATTCTTTTTTATTTTTTTGATTGATCACAGAAAATGAATTATATACATCGTTTAATTAACAATAATATAATACCAAATAATTATTTCAGTAGAAATAAAGTATATGAGAATTTTTTCATGTGATACAAACAATTTGTTTTCATTTGAATTATCTGTTTTAATTCTTACTTTATTTCCTCTTTAGTATGAAATATCATAGATAGATTCGCATCGATAATTCAAACAAATAAGACAATTAAGTATATATTTAAATTTTAATTAAAAAATACGAATGCTTGAAATATTAACTTCAAAGTCTAAGATTAACTTACTTAAAATGGAAACATTATTTCAGGTTCCCTTCCTATCGATTATTTCGGAGAACAACGTATTTTGCAATAATTTATTCATCGATTAAAGTTGCGAGTATACATTTTTGGTTGGAAAAACAGCGCGAATTCCGTTGTTTCGTTTATCCGAACGTTCGGCACATTGTAGTAAATTAAATAAAAAATGCACATTTCTAGTTTCTTAAGTTTGTAATCTTGTTTTACATTTGATACCACTTTAACAGCAATATATTTAGTTAAACTATTTCAAATGAAATTAAAGTCGGCAGTTACGTGTTTTTCGTTCCATTTATGTTTTCTTTTTGCTTGGCTCCGTTTTACCGTTTTTGAGGTAATGAAAATGAATGCAAAAAGAGCAATTATTTGTGGTAAAATTCTTATGAGTGTTTTATGGGCATTATTTATGCAGGTGAAGTTTCATTAAGAGATTGCTTCGGGGATTACGTCAAAACAATTATTGATTTTTTATACAAAAGTGATGAAGGATTGCCGACCGAAGTACATCTTAAAGACTTGAGTCAACGAACACATTTTTCATCAAGCTTTCGCATCAACCATTTGCATTTCCCTCGAGATAAGCCGCAGCATCCGATTAAGAAAATTCATGACTAAAATTCCGTACTTAGGTCTCGTCGATGAATATCATCTGCTCCGCAATTCATTTTTATAATGGCACATTTTTGTGTTCCGATAAATAGAAAAATGTTTTATAAAGTAGAATTTAATTATAATTAGAAAAGTTAGGTTGGAGTAAGTGAATATGTATGCGTCTTTCCGTGATCATTTAACGTCACTAAAAATCAGTAAAATAATTAATTAGAATAATTACATGATTTAAATCAAAGTGAAAGGTTATAAAGCAGTTAAGCAGTTTTATAATTTCATTCTAAATGTTGTTTTGGAGATTTAAACTAAATTATTGGGGGAGTTGAAATATTTATGACTTTTCAAAACATCACGTGGTAAAGAAACACCGATACTAATGTATATTATATACTTTATGTACGTAAAATTATAACTTTGTGATTTCTGATTTCAGAGGTTTAAATATTTGAAGTCTAGCTAAATATTGCCGAGATTATAATTTCTTAAAAATCGTAAGAGGTAAAATGAGGATTGTTTTCTAATGCTCGATTAAAATATAGATTTTTCTTTTACAATCACTTACTTTTGAAATTTCAATTTTTCTAATTGAAATTAAATTATATCGCAGGTGGCACAATGAAAATGGTGCCGTTTTGGAACACTTTTTGAAATGCACATCTTAATTTTACAACTACTCATTTTTGAAATTGAGATATTTATAGTAGAAATTAAATTAAGGAAAATATTTTTAGTATTCGACTTCTTAAACATTGTAGATAGAAAAGGACTCTTGGCGACATTTTATAATATATAGTGTGGCGCTAAAGCCGCTTAACACTGATGTAAAGAAAAGGTAACTTAACTTATCAACTTTCGTTTTCTTTTAGCCAACTACCCAGTAACATTTGCACCAACCTGTATAATTAAAAATATAATATATTACGATTTTGTAATCTTATCTTACGAAATTTTTTTATATCATAGATGAAAGTGCTCGTGAAGTTATTATATTTTATGGATAAAAATTTCATATGCGTAACATAAAAAGATAAATTTTTTTACTTCTTATAATTATAACGTCTTAAAAATCGTCCTTCTGCTATGTTTGCAAACAAACTGTAAACATTTAAAAGTCATAAATGATTAATCTTATCTATTGAATATATACTTGAATGTCCAAATTACTTTTCATTTGCAAATATATTTATCGCAAATTAAATATAAAAATTACGCTTTGAATAATTTTTCGTTAATTTCCAAACGTACTACAGTATTCTGAATACATTTTTGCAAAAATCTCGACATTTGAATAACAAATTTTAGCCGAGCACATCGCTTTGACGTACCGTTGATGTAAACAGCTCGGTGTATTAATATCGACAGGCATTGGTTGTTTGATCAAAGCATAAAATGCAAATGTACCCAACGCGGAATATTTGAGATTGTTGTGCATTCGTTCGCTTATTTTATGGAAATGCATGACATTTAGGATAAAAAAAGCATGAACGCAAAAATAAAAAAAAGAACATGCTGGGATGGGCCAATTTTTACGGCGGACACGATACATCACAGGTGGCGTGAGTGTCACGTTCGAACCCTATTAAATTCCTGTCGCACAATTCGGCCCGTCGATGCCTTGCAAATCCTGCTGGCTATATTCGTGATGCATAAAAATAATGTCAGTTGACTGGTTAGTTCTCGCTACCATGCCTTTGTATACAACGATGATGATGACACATTTATTTATTTTAGAAATTATGATAATGCTTTAAAAATTTTATTTTAATATAAATTAACAATTTTTTTATCTTTAGAAATAATTTATATCAATATAATATTAGTATAATTTAATACAAAATTATATAAATACAATATTAATATAATTTTTACGAAATGAAATTAATTTTGATAAACAGGTATAAGAAAAGAGAATTCATATTACTCATTTCAATATTACAAGCATGTTAAATCATTCTTTAATATAATTTAAATTCAAATTGTTATAATAGATAAAACTTGTGAGGTGTAAGAAATACGAGTTTGCATTGCTACAAATTTGAGTAGTTACAAAAAGTAATTCCATTTTTGTTCATTATACTATACATTAATATAAAATATATCAATCGTAATACATTTCAAATGTGTAAATAATATTCCTAAAATGATTTAATTTAATATATGTGACTCATTGAAATAAACTTTGACATAAACAAAAAACAAGAACTAATTATTTTAAAATATGTTAATAAAATTTTTTAATAAATTTGTTTTAAATTATAATTAAATTAATTACGTTTTAAATTAAAAAGGCAAAGATTCAATTATATCAATTAAGTTGACCTATTTTAATAGTTATAAAAAAAAACGGTTTCGTATCGTTTATTTTTACAGAAATCTTTACAATTTTCAATTTATAAGTTAAATTAATTATCCATTCCTCTAGCGAATGCTCTAGTTAATTATTCATTATCATCCAGTCAGGTTGTTTATTATTTATACGATTATTTAAAGACTTAAAGTACTTTTATATCAAATCATTTACTCATTAAGTTTCTCCACCAAGCAAGTATCTAATTATTTATTTATTCATTTGAAGATTGAAAACATGGAAATTTTACAAAAAAAATTTCATTTTATCAATTAAAACGAATATCTCGATAGAAATAGAATTTTTGAAATTCTCTGAAACTATTTATAAATTTCTGAAGATTATTAAAAATCATTAATACATTTTTTTAGTAATTTTGCAGAAGTATTATACATTTTAAGATATTTACAAAATTCTACCATGATTTTCCTCGCAATATTTTAAAATTCTTATAAAGTCCTTAAACAATAATTTTAATCAATATTTGCCAATGAAATGGTCCTTTTTCTTTACTGCTAAAAACATTAATATATCATCTTTCTCCAAGATGAAAATACTATCTGGATAATGTCTAGATATAACATATCAAACTCATGGCTACGAGTAGGGCGATTTTTGACTGGATGGTTTTGAAAAATATCTGGAACATAACCAGATTTTAATAAAGATATTTCATCGTTAGATGTCTCACGGAGCCAAGTGTTTCATACAGATATTATCCAGATGCAATTTTTGCACGAGTTAAAAAATATTAGAAGATCTTCATGAAACTTGCACAGTAATTGAATTATTTGAAACTAATCATATATATATATATATATATATATTAATTAAATACATATTTAATTTTCTTATAAAATAATAGGCAATTAAATTAATAATGAACAACAATGTTTAAAATTGTGATTGGATGGAAATAAAACATCTACAATAATTGACTTTATAAAAACTACTGGTTTAAACTCATAATTCATTATATTCAGTGATTCAATTATTAGTGTTCATTATTCCAATATGTCTATTGGATAGTTTAATAAAGTACCCAAAAGGTTTATTTTTTATTGACTTGGATAATTTTTTGTTATTAAAGTTTTATATTTTTATTTTTCAATGTAATCATCTTATATATTGTATTTAATAGTAATTACTGTATATACAAATAAAATAAATGAAATAATTTCATAAACAATATGAAATGCATATATATATATACTATTTTTATAAACAATATATTTTATAAAAATTACAGGCCCACAATGTAAGAAATAAAATAAAATAAAAAAAAAAGAAAATAGCAATATTTGATATAAATTATAAATAAATTAATTCTTAATAATACATAACAGTGATAAATAATAAAATACATATTATTAATGCATTTTAATGTAATTCAACACATAATTTTACTTATTTGTTTATTGAATAAAATATATCTTTTCCAATAATAATTAAAACAAAATGTTTATATACATTAGAAAACTTTCATTATATATAAAATATTTTTTACCATATATTTATTATTTTCTGATTAATACTAAACATTATTCATGATGTAATGATTTTTATATAAAATGAGTTTTAAAATTTGAAAATAAAGTTTAATAAAATTATAGAAAAATATTTTAATTGTGTTAAAAAATAAAGCTTTACATAACTATTATATAAATATTAAATGGTATTGGCTTATAATAAAATATTTAATTAAGAATATTTTTAATATTTAAAAAAATGATTTTCTTAACAATCATTATCTTTACACAGAATAAACAAAAAAATGACATTTTTCAGTAATAATGTTTCTTCTATAGATAAAAATAACAACCACATTTTAATTCACTATATAGATAAATTAAGATAAAAAATAAGATAAAAAGTAAACAGAAAATAAATATGTACACTAAATATATTTATTAATAAATCATATAAAATAGCTTTGATTAAACAAGTATTATATACATTAGTATTTTTAAATAAATGATAATTTAAGAAAATTCATCAAAATCATAAACTAAGAAAAATCAAATCAAAACAAAATACATTTTATTAGAATTATTTCTAAACAAAACTACATTGTATTTATTATTTTAATCAAATACTATTTAAAAATTAAATTAATGTAAAATATTACAATTATTAAACTTTTTAAAATATTAATGTTGTGTTTTAAATTCAAATATTAATAAATGTGTGGAAAATATTAAAATCCACTATTATATAAACAATGTATATTACCTAGTTAATTTTAACTGATTTTATTCATTCTCTTCTCATAAAAGTGATATTGACATGTTAATATACATTATTTTTATCTAATCACTTTAATAAAGATTTATCAATTAAATGTTAACAACATATTTGTCCTTTTGGAGTATATGATATAATATCTATATCAATGTTCTTTGATTGTGTATAAGCTAAATAAATTTGTATAAATGTAATACAATTAATTATTTGCATGCTTAATTTAAAACTACTGAATCCAAAAAATAAATCAAAAATTTCAATGCATAATTACATGTTCTATATGTATTTGTTCATATACTCAAGTTATTTAAACAGTTTAATTTCAACAAATGTTCTATAAAAAAGGACTGATGCAAAACATTTAAATTGATACAGAAATATTGAATACATATACATATAAATTGAATACAAATTTTAGATAAGAAAGTAAAAAATATATATTTCAATGATTTTTTGACAATTATCTACAAATATTTTATATTGAAATATATGTAATTTTATAACTTCATTAATTTTAATGAAATAAAATTTATTATTTAATATTTTTTTTTTAAATTAAGTGATTTTTGTAAAAAAAAAAAAAAAAAAAAAAAACAAAACAAAAAACAGTATTATTTAATCAATTGTTAATCATTCATTAAATTCAAAAGAAAATTATTAAGTTATTATTTAAATATATACAATTTGTGTGTATATATATAATTTATTACTGATTAACTATTAATAAAAATTGACAATATATTAATGAATAGATTTTTTTACGATTTTTTAATCACTAGGGTATAAACTGATTAATAATTATTAAAAGAACTGATATAAATTATTAGTTTAATAAATATGTTATGAAAACAAAAAAATTATATGCAATATGTATATGTTTGCTTTACAAAAAAAGTGCAGTAAACATTTCAAAAAATGAAAATTTTTGCAACAATAAAAATAACTGATCTGAATACTTGTTTACTTATAAACTGTCAACAGACCTTATTTTTTAATGCGTTTCTGCGGAAAAATGCTTTACAGCTTTCACAAGAAACAGCGTTGAAATTGTATCCTAACGCGCGGTCTCCACAAACTCGACATATTTTGTTGATATCTTTGCTTCCATTGTCATCATCCATCTCTGATAAATAAAGCCGTCAATTGCAATTCGACATGGTTCGGTTTTTCTCACCGAACAAAAAAATGAAAGTGATTTTGCCCATCCGTTATTCCGTCTACCTTTGTCTAGTTGACAATTTGGCTGCTTTCATATATTGTTAAACTTTGAACTTTATAAAACACATACCCTGCATTTTAAAGAGGTTATTATCAATTTGATTATTAGTATTTTCTGTTGATACATAAGCCATGTTAGTGATGACTTATTTGCATTACGTGTTACGCGTATATTATTCCTGAATGCAATGAACGATTTCCTTTAGAAAGCAGTAGCTTTTTATCTTCTTTTATCTAATATGATAATAAAGGATAGAAAAAATAAATGTTTTAAAAAATAAGTAGTTATTAAATATTGTACATTAGATAAAAATATTATTATTAATTAATTAATAAGGGCTCTTAAAATATTGTTTGAACATATTTATTATTTATGTATTTGTAAAAAAAATATTAAAATAATCTTTTATACGATTTAAATAAGATTTAAATACATTGTGTTTACTTATTATTATTATTATTATTATTATTTATTATTATTATTTTTTTTTTAATAAATAAAAGCTAAATTAAACGCATTACATTTTTTTAATTAACTTCTCTAATTAATAAAATTTGATAAAAAATGGATATACTTTGTTATAAATCTGAAAATTTAATTGAATTTTTATTTTTTACCATTTATTTCTGTTGTTCCCTCAATAAAAATTTAAAATATTCCCATAATATTTTTTTTAATTTGAATGTCAACACATTTTGTTATCTATCCAATCCAATCAATAATTAATTAATCATTGTTTGTTACATTATTTAATGATAGTTGTTAATCTTTTAAAATCAGTATGTGCTTGGAAAAAAGTATTTAAGTAATACCAATCATATGAGTTAAAGTTAATAAACGCATTAATTTATAATATAAAAAACTACGTTTATATTCATTATTTTATTAACTGTTAAGTAAAAAAAAATATTAAATATAAAAAAGATATGTGGCAACACAAAGTATTGGTGTATTATTTTAAATCGAATCTGGAAATTTTTTTAATCCCATAGTCCAAGAAATGGTTTGGATGACTTTCAACCGCAAATTTCATTTAGAATTCAGACATTCAATTTGTTGTCTTTAAAAATATATTATAATATATTGAGGAAAATATTTGATTTTGCTATATTGTCTGTCATCACTAAATTGTAACATATTTTATAGCGATTCCACAAAAGTAGTGGAAGAATGGTTATTTACCAATAGTAGATCCAAGATTCTAAAAGGCATTTTATATGTGATATGACAAAAAGTATCACGCTTTGTTCTTTTATTGTACGGAAAAGTAAAAGACAAAACATCATACATCATCTGAAACGTTTTTCAGAATCGATGTCCGATGTTAATTGCAATGTGAAACAAATTCATTTTTAAAAGTATTATAGGTATTAATTCTAATTTCTTTTTAATACATTTTATGATATTAAATACGATCTTTTTACGAATCTAAATATCAAATAATAATGATCATTAGATAACCAATGATTAAATATATCATACTCTTCTTATAATTAAGAATGCATTTCTATTACGAATGTTATAGCAACATTTTTTACTGACAATATTTATTGTTCTCTCATTATTAAAGCATTCATTTTATTAATAATAAGAAAAAAAACTAGCAAAATAAATTAGTAATTAAAAGTATCTTTTGATAACACAAAAATGTGCCGTTCTTAGTATTCATTTAATAAGTTCATTCTTAATTAAGTAAATTCACCATTTTTAATTTTACACCAAAAAAACATGGCTTTGTGCATGTGAGTTTTCTACTACCGCAGCTAACTTCATCGCTGTTCCTAAATTTTTTAAGAATGAAATTTATAAATGCTTATTTGGTTTAACTTCGTATAATAACTGCAACTTGTAACAGTAAAATATTTAAAACTTTAATAAAAATGTGAGGTTAAAAGCATGTTATATTTAAACATTAAATAACTTATTTTTTTATCTGGTTCCTACATTTTCAAGTGAGATCAGCAGTCGAATATATTTACTAATATATAAATAAATATAATGATTAATACATAAATATAATATTTTAATTACAAGAAGTTATTTAAGAAATTCAAAGAACAAATTCATATATAAATACTTTTTATTAAAAAATGATATGTTGAATAATTCAATACATTGTGAAATTGTGATATTTATCGACATAAAACTTTGCTTTAGTCGAGATCATACAGATGTCGCTTTAGTTATATTTGGACAGTTTCATACACATAATTTTTCTGTAGATGGCGACTTTTGACCATTAAATACTTCCTCATAGTATTTAGTTTCAGAAGTTCTACAATAAAACACGAATTATGGTAAAAGAAATATCAACTCAAGTAACATATATGATAAAATATTATTACCTAATTTATAACTAAATCTTCTTAAATATCATAACTTAGAAATAAATAATTTAAAAGAAAAAATTGATTTATTTATATAAACTTTTAATACTGTTGTATAAAAATATTTTAAGTAACTACTTTAAAAATCTATCGATCTTCAAATTATTAATAGAGCTTCATAAAATTATATAAATTAATCATAAAGATTTTAATATCGTCCTGTATTTTCCCAGATATTTTAAACCAAATAAATAATTTGTTCCCTTTTATTAATACGTTTAACTTCGTTTCAGATGAAATGAACCGTACGAAAGTTCCTCTTACAGTATTTAAACTCCTGACACGGTATATCATAAGATTCTACAATTAAACGCTTCTATTAAAAAGCACGTGATAACTTTGAGGAAAGTGAAGCGTTTTACTACAAGACTAGTTTTCGCTGTACACACAATGCCTTTCATTCGATGTCGGCGTGGCCCTTAATGGATCGATAAAATGCGCCGGCGACAAATGGAACGTTGGCATTGATATAACGGGGGTAGATTGTGGGAGGCGTCGAGCCAGGTGGTCTTACGGGCCCTGGCAAAGCCCTTTCGGTGTCGGCCCCTCATAGGCGTCGCCATCGAGGGCTCTAACAGCATGAGACGGAGAGAAAACGAGAGAGAAAGCCATCCAAGCTGCTTGCATGAAATTTTAGACGACTTTTCGTCAAGGACGCGAACACGCTCGAGCGTATCCCAGGGGCGTATTAAGCGACGCTTTCCCCGATTTCCTTAGGCCTCGAAACGAGGATCAGCACGTGGTTGCATGGGTCGTCCCTCGACGATTACGTGTGTTTCTCGACAGGGCGTTCGCCGCGCGATGGGCAAGCCACGGCTTCGCATCGGCGATGAAAATCGTCCTACTTGACTCGACTCCTCCCAGCTCTTTCGCTGCGCGTGGCGCATACGGTAAAAAGCATTACTACTGTTTTGATTCTTGTTACTTCATAAAATATCGAGCTCCAGATTGCAGCGCATCTTGCTCGGTTTAGTTCATTTGGACTTTAAAAACGATTTACCGCTTGTGGTTTCAGTGTTGAGTGCTAGTTGAAATTAAGTGAAATAAAGATTTTTTTGTAGATGTGAAATTTTAATAAATAAAGTTGTTGAAAAAACATTTCTATAACCACATTGTACACTTGGATTTTACGTTTAATAATAATTTTACATATTTTTTTCTTTTCTTTTTTTACTTTTTGTATTTTATGAAATTTAAAAAACAGTTAAAATTATTTCCACGATAAAAAAAACTGTTTGACAAATTTTGATATTATTTAATAAATATATATATTTTTTTATTTCACTAATTTTTTACACACTCTCTCCAATACCGCAAACAGATTTTCAAAACTTATGCGTCTGACCAAAATTGGTCTTTCCTCGAATATCGAAGTGTATTCGATATTTCATATCCATAAGGGAAATAACTGTTTCCCATATTTTTCGTCATTGATAATATTTAAATAAATACGCGATCTTAAATATATTTCGATCATTCATTTTTGTCTTTTGTATTAGCACACAGAATTTCAAAAAGTTCACTATTAATTGAAATGTTAAAACCAAACTTAAGACATCGTCGTGACTTGTTCGAGCGTTTGTTTACTACACCCAACGTGCACGTGCATAATCCTCTCAAATGCCAGATCTTCGTACTGACTGAGTCTGAAACGAAAGTGAAGTCAGAACCCACGTTCCTCAGCAGACCCAACGTCCTCCTCTCGGTTGATTTAGACTCGAAATAATTTGGAAACCCACCTCCGGGCGTCGAAGGACTCTCGATTGGGATCGCGGTGTCTTCCGACCTCGCGAATCAACGAACGCGATTAACCGAGTAGGGGGTGAAATCGGCAGGCAGGCACGGGGTGGGCGTCCTGACCCCGCGTACGCCCCTGTACGCCCGGAGTGGTACGAAGCCGGGCTGGCGCAACGACGCGCGTCGACCAATAGCGAGGCCGACGCCACATTTCGTCTTGCTCAGATACTCGGATCTCTCTCTCAGTCCCCTCTACTTTCACTCTGACCAAGCGGGCGGCCACTCTCTCAGTTCGACTTGTGGATACATCAAGTGAGGCCACGTTTTTACAACGGAACACGCCCGTTCTCGTTCGTTGTCACCCGATTTCTCCGTTGACGCGACGCGCCAGGGTCCACTCCCTGGGGCAAAACTAGCGTGAGCAACTGGAAACCGCGCCAAAACCGCCACACGGAGCAGATCCAAGATACGTTGCTCCGTTGCTCCATCGCGACCTCTTTGTTTCGCGCCAACTAGTGTCATTTCTGCATTGGCTTGGTGACTGTTGCATTCCCCTCGGAAAGACCGAGGGCGTTCTCGAAACGCTCCGTGCACAGCTCACAAATTGGACCGCGGATTTTGTTCTTGTTGAGCTGAGGCCGCCTGACGAAGCAACGAGCCCGTTACGCCAGGCCGTCCATAACTCGGCGCTGGCGGCAAATTTAAATCCGAATCGACCCACTGAAATTGAACATTTTGAGGAAGGTGTTAATGATGCTTGTTTAGGCTAGAAAGGGTTTAGTTATAGTTTGAGGAATCTTGTTTCGACAATGGTCAAACCAGAATACGAGGTGATTAATAATTATGGATTTATTTGCATTTAATTTTTAAGTCAAATATGGACATATAATTACTTTGAAATAATTGTTGATTAAATAAACAAACTGAAACAGCTACAATGACATTTTATATATATTAACTTATATATTTTAAATATAGCATGTTATAATTGCTGTTGTTATGATTAATTATTTTTAATTATTAATGAAACAATATAAGAAAAAAAGTATAATGTCAAGTTAAAATAATTAATGGTTTAAAACTGAAAAAATTAAAATAATTTATCATTTTTTATAGATTCTCATTTTAATCCTATATATATATATGTGTGTATGTATGTATGTATGTATGCACGCGCGCACACGCTCTCTCACACACACACAATCATAAAAGAAAACATTAATGATTACATCAAACTAATTTATTGTTACTTCATAATTGTAATAATATAACAAAATACAAAACTGGTTTAGAAAATTCAAATTTTATCACATATTTTCTTAATTTACAGTTATTTTATTGAAAATTGAACTTATAAATAACTTATTTATTCGTACAAGTATATTTTTTATATACAACAAATTATTAAAAAAAAAAAACAAAAAAAAATACAACAAAGAAACAAGAAAAAGCCATAAGAAATTCCGCAAAAGTGTAATTTTAAGTAGAATTAAAACGTGAATTTAAAATTTTTATCACATTGAAGATAATATTTAAAGCAATGAATCGATTTGAATAAGAAATATTTTTAATTGTAGACAATTCAATGTGAAGTATTGTGGACTATATATTGTAGAATATAAACTGTAACTTAATTGTTAATTTAAATTTTAAAGTTAAATTTGGTATTATAATTACTTAATTTTGTTTTCTTAAGTTGAAACGTATTAAAACCATGTAAAACAACGTTTTTCAATCTATTTATTTTTCATTATTAACAAATTAACACGTAAGAAAACTTAGTACGTTAAAAAATAACTTGAGTTAATAATAAAATATAAACAAGATAAAATATATAATAATAAGTAAGACAATTTTCAATTTTACAGGAAGTTTGTTTAACATTTAACCTATTGTTCTTGATACAGAACACATAACACAGAGAATATTTTTCAAATGCTCAGTTATATAACTTTGTAATAATGTGTCTTTCTTAAATAATTGTTGTTATTTATACGAATTAATATTGGTTTAAAAATAAATATTACATAAACAATACGAACTCTTACTCATTAATAGAAGCAGGCAACGTTTAAATAACGAAACCATTTTGGAGGATAGAATTAGTGGCACTTTGGACGCGTTAAGTTCTTCGCTCGTGCCATTAATCAACAACGTTTGGTCTCGCGCCACCTGGCTAGATTTTATCGACGTTCATCATGCACCAAGATACTATTCCACTTAATAGCAGATCATACCAAACCATGTATTATTGCATTATTACTGAGTGAAAAATACTAAATGTAATTTATACGCGAAAATATCCAACAGTGAAGTATTCGATATGAAATTTAAACGACTAAACACAAAATTCAAACGGAATTACTAACAAAGTAACTTATCATTACTAAAAAATATCTAATATTTTACACAACAAAAAATGCAAGTGAATTTTAATTCAAATAATAATATTGTACAGTTGGTATTGTAACATTTTTCACTGACCTAAACAAACTATTTTAATTAGCTAAAGCTTGTATAAATTATAGCTTAGAAAAGAATGATGAATACCATTTTCACGATATGCTTTTTTCAGTATAAATCGTCAATTTGTGTAAAACATATTACAATTTCTGACTATTAATGTATTAAACAAGAATTGTAGTATTTACTAAATAATTTTAATAAATGATATATATATATATCATTTATTAAAATTATTAATACATATATATAGTAATTCTTATATATATATAAAATACATAATAATAATAAAAATAAAAAATACACAAAAAACATTAAACAATAATTAAAAATAAAAAAAAATATAATAAGAGAATCAATAAGTTTTAAAATATGTATCACGTGTCTATTGTAAGACAATAAAATCGTGAAATATAATAATTAAAATTTAATAGTGAAACACAGTTGAAATATTTTAATTATGTAAACAAAAAAGACAACGAACGATTGAAATATAAATAATTTCTTGTCCAGTTACAGAAATTTTAAGGAGGCTACTATGTTAAACAGCTCGTTCTAATAAGCAGTGATTTTAGGATTTTCCCGTCTACTCCGAATGTATAGAGTTTCGAATCATTTCATTCCAACATTTTTCTTCAAAATCCAGTGGATCAGCGTGACTGATTAGGTACCACTTAAGATTGTATATGAATCGTCCGTCGATCTCCATTAGTTTAAAAGAAAGAATTATGATAATTGTTTATCCCAGCTCCTATTCCAACCCTTATCTTGACACATATTTTCCGATGTAGTTTTCGACGCTTAATACAAAACTGAAAAAAATTTTAGATGACCTTAAACAGTTCCCGAGATATGTTAATTACAAATTTCGATTACCACTAATCATCCTATTGCCCAACAAAAATTTCAGTTTTTTTTTTGACATAAGTTTTACATAAATCGAATTTTTCTAATGTTTTGAATTAAACAAATAAGAAGTCAAAATAAACATCATTTTATACCAACACTTCTACAATTTTTTTTATTTTTACCGGATTAATTATGGCAGCTGTCCAAAATGCTAATAATCAAAGATTATTGAATATTTAATTTAATTTGTATATCGCTCCCATTTGAAATAAACAAACGTACCACTGCAACAAAAAATTTTCTTTTTTTGTTTTAGAGAATAAAAGTATTTCCTATACAACATGCAAAAAATAATTTTCGCAGTTTTGTCACGGAAAATTTCACTTGATTGATGAACAACACTCTAAAATATCGGAAAAAACATGCAAGATGAGAATTTGAACAAATTTTAGAAACCCCATGCTAAACTTAACAGGAACTTACAGCTTTAAGTAAAACAAGACAAACCATTTCTGTTCATTTACAAAAGCTGAAGAGAATAAAGAAAGATGCTGCGATGTATCTTGTACCTTACTTCCGGATTTAAACTGAAAGATTTTATGTATAAAGTGGAATCAGACGATGAAAAATGCGTATTGTAAAACAATCTTAAACAAAGAAAATATTGATAGTATTCTGACGGGCCATTTTACTCTGTATTTGTTGGATCTACAAAGATGTTTTATATTATAGACTTTTAAAACCTGGTGAATCCATAAAAGTTGAACGCTACCAACAACAACTGAATCGTTTGAGTGATGAAATAGAATGAAAGAGACTTTTTACTGGAAAAGGAA
>JABFOX010000125.1:0-21075 GCA_022817665.1 Axea sp. ZL-2020
CGCTGTACAAATATTATTTACGTAGCAACCATGAATGTCATACGTTACTTATTTATCACATATGTGAATTATCATACATGTTACTCGTTTATAATATGTATTGTTTATGGTATACGTTGTCGTTATTTCTTGATCACATGTTCATCACATCTGAATACATTTCGTAAAATTCAGATAAAGTAAAGATGTAGCGTAATAAAAACTTTAAATTAAGAATTATGATCAATATTTATCCTGTACAAATTTAATTTTCCTATTATAATCTTTGACAAACATTAAAAAAAAAAAAATAAAATAAAATTGTATACACGTATATAAAGTGTAAAAAAGACCTAAAAGCAGATAAATGTTTGTAGACAGCATAAAGAAATTAATTTTTTTAAATTTTAAATGGTAAACCACTTTTTACAGTTCGAATTCGAAGTTATGAGTTTTGTGTTACTATTCACTGTAAGTAGTTCAAGAGAGAGAATCTATCACTGTATTAATTAGCCTTCTTCTTTCGAACTAACAGCAATGATTATTATTCAAAGTGTATAACTCATGGTTAATGCATAATTCATAAAAATCTTTCAAATAAATTCTCTTGATTTTTTACTAAAAGTTTGAACCTTCGATAAAACGCAGAAGTTCCTATTAAAATTTTTAAATTTACCATCCACTTCATCATTCAGTTGAGCTATAAAAAATATTAGACACATGCTTTTTTTATTCCTCGATCAACATTCTATTTCAGTACATGCACGTACTATATGCATATATTTGAAGAGTGTACCTTTGGAGATGGTAGGATGTTTTAGAAAATACACTTCGAATTGAAAAATTTTAAAATGCATAGTTAATATTTTTTTTCATCGGGCTGACTTTGTTGTTTTTAACAGACTACTACTGGACTAAGTGTCAAACTGATTACTAGATGAATTTCAGACAGTTTTAATTTCGATCTGACACGATAACTCAATAGAGAGAGTTGAAGCTTACTACCTCAAGAGGGAGTAATTCGATTCTTGGGTGAGAAATTTGTCCAATCCTGGCACAGATCTGACAAACAACATGGAAATTAATTTGAAAATAGTTTGAATCGCGATTGCAATCCGAACTTTTTGCCAGATTTTTATTATACTTTTACCACATTAATGATCGACTTATAATAAATTATTAAAATATTCTTTCCGCATTTGATTATTTCAATTATAAGTAAAATAATAAATTTACCTTACTTTCAATCATTAGATAATAACTGAAAAAGACTGTTTTAATTCAAAACACTTTTATATAAATTTTATGACTGTTGATGTATTATTAACTAATAACTTTCAAGTGCCTTGACAAATTTTATTATTGACGTATCTCAGGGGGATTTTTCCATTAACATCATATTATAAAAGTAAAACAACATAGGAAGAAAACTTTTCTTTTATTTAATCATGTTCAAAATTAAAGTGTTTTTTTTGTTTGAAAGAATATGCATATTAATAGAATGCATAAAAACAATGCGAATTGTATAATATGAATATTATATTTTAATATAATTTAACATATTCCTTTAATTTATATTTTATCAAAACCATCTAAAATATTTGTTTCTTAAATTAGAAAAGTAATGACAATTATTGATAAGATTTATTCACTAATAATTTATCGGGTAATTCATAAAACACGCTCATTTTTTATTAGCGAGAAACGCACAACTTTTTGTCTTAAGGTGATATGTCAGTGCTAAAATGACGGAGTTATTTTTTTTGTTTTGTTTTTAAAGGTATAAATGAGTTTCAAAAATTCCGATTAACTACACACTTTTTAAATGATAAAACAACATTATTAAGTTAAAAACATTGATTTTTCAATTGAAATAATTAAAAATTTTTGGAATAGAATTTCGGCGTGCATTTAATTTTTGTTTAAAAGTTTATATACGATTGAGCATCGAAAATTATTGTTTTTAACTGAATAAGGTTTTTTTCGTAATTTAGAAAGTGCACAGCAAAAGTACATTTCTGAGATTTGTTTATATCGTTAAATAAAATATTACAAACTAACTCCGGGACTTTAGCACTGGCATAACACCTTAAGATAAAAAATTTGAGAGTAAATATCAGATTCAGCACTGAACATGTATAAATTTAAATATTTAACTGTTGGACCAAGTAACTTTGAATTTGGAATGTTCGATTTTTATATGGTAGTTGTACATCAGCAGCCGTTGTATAATCTTTCTTTAAATCCTTTAATTTTGTTAAATCCATACGAAATACGTAACGTGTATGCCAAGATTTATGTGACATGTCTGTAATATCTTTTTTAGCATGTAATATTTTCACATATCATAACTTATGTCTGTTATGTAAATTACACATACGCAGCATCCAAGATTCATACATGTAAAGCACATACGAGTATATGTATAGCTCGTATATTGCATGTGTGTTTTATCATGAGTTACAATTATATTGAAATTAAATTAAAAACGACTAATGGTACGTAATTTGTATTAAAACATAAAAAGAAATTATTCAGTATATAGTACTAAGTACGTTATAAAATAAGTACGTCATACAGATTGATTAGAAGTGCTGTTTAAGCAAATATATAAGAAATTATAATATTTACAAATTAATTTATGATAACACCAAAATAAATTCAAACGCAAGTTGCCTCATTAAAATATACTTACGTTGTATCACTTAGATATTTTAACATTGAAAGTAAATCCCTTTCCAAATAAATTCAAAGCAATCATGACATAAAGTATTGTGTGGAATTGAAAAGCATATTACTTAATAAAATAATCAGATTAATACATAACTGATCTATTAAGCAAAGCACATTATTATCGTTTTCAACTATAATTATTTATCAATTACTCACTCATGGACAAAAATATTTGATGTTATATATTTTGAATATTTTTCTAATTATATAAGTACTAAATACAATAATTAAATGCTTTCATCGGATGTACAAAATTAACGTTAAAATATATACACGAATGTTTTATGCACATGTCCACTGAATCAAAATGTATCTACTTAACAAGTCATGATTTAATGTGTAGTTTATTAATTATCTAATTTAGTAATAGGTTTTTGCGATATTATTCAAGTTCTGTAAGCTACACTTAAAGTAAGAGTTCCATTTACTAATTTAATATCGTTATGCAACTACTATAACTATGTGAAAAATTGTACATATTACACACCTGTGAGACTAACCACTAATTAATGGAAAATATTAATTTATAAACGTACATTACAAACATTACTTTATAAAATTAAATACTTTGTAAAGTCAACCTCCGATAAATACATAGCGTATCAGTGTAATATGACTTCTGAATACGAGTTCTAAAGCTGCAATTTTGAGTTCATTTTCCAGTTGAGAATTCCCTCCGCAGGGAAACGCGTTATTCTGTACATGCGCGTAGCACCAGTCACCAAGAATTAAAATGTAATACACTTACGTGCATAAGCGTGCGTATGAAGTGACACTCCACTGAATCTAACACGCGAGAGCTACGTCATATTAATGATACTTTCCGAAGTTAATACAAACTCACACCAAGAGAAATAATTTTACACTGGATTCGCGAACAACAAAACGTAATCAAATTAATACGTTTCAAATAAAACTAAAGAACTAAAGATAGTATGTGAAATATATTTGACTGAATATTTTAAATTTTATTTTTTAAAGACGGTAATACAAAAGCGTGCAAGTTACTGTACCAAAGAAAGGGTTTTTATATGAGGAAATAAATTCACAACAGAAAGTATGCAAAGTAACATCAATTTTCATCCATTTTGCAGAGTGCTACCTTACGTATATTCACGTACATAAAATGTGCGTATATTTTATGTACATTGTATAACAACATATTGTGCATAAATGTGATTTGACAATGTTTTAAAAGCCGATTTAATGTCTATTCGGACTCGATATATATTAATATTTTAATATCTGTCGTAGGTAATAATTATTAGCAGTATTTTGCATTGCAAATAATCATATACAATTCTCTCATTAAAATTGTCATATGTTCATAATTATTAATCTTAAATGTCAAACACATACAGAGCATCTCATTTTAAACGCAACAAATAAAAGCTTCATATTCTTGAAGACATTATAGGGAGCAAAAAGAGGATTAAACATTATAACCCATTGCATGTTGAACATCACAATCTTTGTACGATACATTTATATTTTTAATAAGCTTTTTCTCAATGTGCATAATTCAAAAATTGATGCAGTTCTCATAAGATTGATAAATCTTCTCAGAGTTTCTAATTTTAATCCTTTAATAACATCCTCATAGGATGAGACAAAATGCAACATTACAATCTCAAATGGCAATCTCCACTTTTATATTAAAAATTCGAATACTGTATTAGAAGGTATATCGAATACACCTGAAATAGTTTTTCAAACGATAAATGTATTAAAAGTTCAAAACTTTTGAAACTAAGCGGATTACAGGCAATACAAAGTTTTCAACTGATTGCCTTGATTTGTAAATTAAAAAAATAACTGTTTTATAAATATACTCTAAAACAAAGAATTAATACAACAAATGACTTTTTTGATTTAGATCATTTATATCCGCAACATACGATGTTATATTGCCCTTGCTTGTTTTATTTTTCTATTTTGAATACAGTATTCGAATCTGTGATAAAAGCTGAGGATTTCGATTTAAAATTGTAATTTTGTCCTGAAATAAAAAGTGTACCGCAGATAAACTTTTGTGGAGTTAGATAGTCTCATTCACAAAAAAAAAAAATGGAACTTTTGTTACAACGAAATGCGTTTTATATTTTCGGAAAAATTTAGTATGACTTTTCATAAGGCATTCAAATTTATTTTTTAAAACGAGATACCTTGTATATCTTGTAAAACAATTTTATACGTAATCTTTATTAAATTCAACCCTTTCATCTGAAACTATCTGACGATCACGTAACATGTTTTTATAAAAGTAAATGATATGTAAAATATTTTCCAAAAGCAACGCCACATAACAATACCAAGTAAGCTATGCATGCAGTCACCAAAAAGATTCGAGTTAAAGTTCAAATAAAAATGTTTTATAGAATTTTTCCTTTTTCCACTAATTTACCTTGAAGCAATAAAGTCCAAACTATTTCTTTATAAATACGCGCAATACCTCGAGACTCTTTGGATGGAAAAAGTAGAATTTAACTCTTTGATGTAGTCAGCAAAGGAAAAAAAAAAAAAAAAAAAAAAAGAAAAAAGAAAAAAAAACTGTCATATACATGTAAATACCACAAATTTTTTCACTCAATCTGATGTCACCATGAATGACTTTTTCGTATCGAAAAGAATGCAGTCATTTTGTTTGCCTTCTTTTTTCGATTTTGCTTTATTTTACCAATATTACATTTTAACTGTATGTCTGAACTTTGAACGAGAGAATCGAAGAAAGCACTTCAGTTTGGCGAATTGTTTCAGATTGCGTGAAAGAATAGAGAAACGAAGTTTAAGTTACTCACCTAAGTTAGGTACTGTATTGACGCAGGTCGGTTTTCCGTTCTCGGTTCTGCAATACTGTCCACTTGGACAAATCATTGTCGTGCAGCTCTGACCTTTTAGGGAAACATAATTTATATTAGTTTGAATACAATTCAGTTTATGACACTACTATAATTTGATACATCACAATAAATTTATATTACGTATTGATCGCGTATGAAGAACTCGAATCATTTCGATTGGACAGTTTAAATATTAAAATAATTTTTTGTTCTTTTATCTCAAAAACTAAAACTCGTCCGTTACAATTCATCAAATGTTCATTAATCACGAAGTAAAATTAACACAGATGAATTTTATTTTTTAAAAACCTCAATTGAATATTGATTATTCAACATTTTTATAATTTCAAAAAGGTTTCAAAACCAAAAATTTAATTATCCCATTTTCATATTTTAATTTACTTTTGCTCTAGAACTAGTTGATTTCAAATTATTTTAAATTTGGTATTATTTCATATAATTTTGTAAAATGATAACGTTTCATTTTTCTTGCATCAAAGTAATTTCGTTAGACTGACCAAAATTAATTTAACAATTTTTTAACAATTTGAAAAATTGTTAAAAAATGATGAAGAGTTATAAAATAAAATTATGTCGTAATTAAAGGAAGATACGCTAAAGCAACGATACATTTATTGATTCATACTTAGTAAACAATTTAATCGAATATATATTTTTAGTTGTGATTTTTTCCACACATTTTTACGAATTAAACTACACTATCGCTGCTTTCTGAAATATATTTTTTTACGAAAATGCTTTAAGTAAAGACTGCAAGTTTTATAGCAGAATTGGAAGGTTCTGCGATTTCATTTATCGTAGAATCTCCTAACTCAATTCTCACCTGCGTAGTCTGCCTTTTTACATGTTGGATAACGACCACAATGTGTGCTCTCGTAAGCTGAGCAAGGGTCTTCCGCCATCACACATCTTTCGTTACTCAGACAATTAATGTCCTTGCAAGTTCTGCCGTATTCTAAAAAGAAAATGCAGTATTAAACTAAAACGAATTTATGCATGCAAAAAATACAAAATACATATTTGCTCGTGCAGTCTGATCTTGCGGAACTCAGATTTTATTGAAAATAATGAGCGTCTCCCTGGAGTGACTGATAAACTAATCCACAGCGCATTTTCGTTTCCTACGGGTGCCACTACTCCCAATTACAGACCACTGTCTACAAACACGACTTTTCGTAAAGACAAACATACTTTTTACCTACGTGCAAGCAAGTTCGGCAAACGCTATTTGTACGATTTTGGTAAACAATTTCACATGTATTTTTTCCAACAATTTCCATCAAACGAAACTCTCCGACAGTCACAGGAATGCGCAGAAAAAAAATTAATCCTTTTCCCGTCGTCGCGGATAAACCGTTGCCTTATAAATTGAACAGTTTTCCCAACTGCAAAGATCACCAGATATTCTCGTATAATTATTTTTCATTTGGTTTAAATGAACAATTTCGTCCTGGTCCTGATATTTTACGTTGAAATAAAACTAGAGGCTGGCAAAACTCTATATGACAGGCAGACTTTATTATGCCTTGCATTATTCCTGTTTATATTAATTTCAGTTCCGTAACGTAAACAATGCACATAAAAGAAATGCTCTATGAGAATTTCAAGATTTTTCGGAATAAAAGTAATGTAACAATGAGATGAAGTAAAAGGAATGTATGAAATTTTATTTTACAAAGTTACAGGTTTTTTTAAATTATTTTTACGCGTCGTTCTACATTTTGTGGTTCTTATTATGATGATTCTACTTATAATAGCCCTACTTTTAATCGAAATGAACGAAATACGTTAAAGTTAATAATTTTTCAATACGATGTTAATTCGGAATATTACAATGAAAAAGCTTGAGCAAATAAAATTAATATTCATAATTATTCATTTGAAACTGAATAGATTAAGAACATCGAATAAATTAATGCAAAAGAAACTGATGAAATGCTTAACTTTGCAATAATGAAATATTTTAAATCGTGAGCTCTCGCTTATAATCTCTAATGTATAAATTAAATAAAGTAAATTATAGTCCGAAACACCAATAAACAAACCACCAACTACAATTTAGCTAATTAAATTTCACAATTGCCTTGTTCATTACATTTCTAAATAGGTCTATGTAAAAAGGGGGCCGTAAAAGTAAAAAGCGGCCTGAAGCGAGGTTGTACTAATCCCGACGTAAAATCTTTAAAAAATGTCGTGCTTGCAACCGAATTTAATGAATACTTATGCAAAATGTCATAGTTCACGTTGTCGCGAATTTCGCGAACAATCGCTGCAAGAGATATATTTACATTTTATTACGTCAGCAAACTTTATTCGCGTTCGATGAACAAGCACCATAATAAAAATATCATATCGATCGGTTCAAACATTATGATGCACTTATATTCCCCATATCCACCTTTGACATAATACCGCAACGCGATAATGCCATTCGTAATTCTAATTGATCAGTCTCCTGTAACACCATCGATTCTCAATTATCGACTCGAGCTGGCTGTCTGGCGTTGATGGAACTTAAGGACCCGGTACATCGTCTTGACGTCGCTAATTACATTTAATGAAAAAATAACGAAATGTGAAAACGCAGCGAGGCTGATTTAATGGAAAAGTCTCCCTCGGAGAACAGAACATTGTTTTTTTCGCTCCTTTCTTCTATTTTAATAAAGACGCTAAAAATAGGAATTCACGTGACCACACACACAACAAATACGTCATCGTCACAGTTTTTGAACCTTTAACGTACACCAGCAAAATCGTTACGTCAAACTTTTTCTGAATGGATTTTAAATAAAGCGATTTCACGGTAAAATTGAAGTCATTTTTTTCTAAAATAAAATGATTGCCAGTTAAATATTTCACGTTTCGAGGCTGAGTCAAATGAATTTTTAATATTATAGCAATTACTGATTTTATTTTGAAATTCTGGTTAACAGTTAAAAACAGATAACATTTTACATTTAATTTTGAATTAAAAAATGCTTTATTTCAAAATCGCGGTATTTTTATTTACTAATGATTTGGAAATATAAGAAGGATAAAATATAAATATTTTTTCAGTTTATGGCAGTTAAAGGGTTTAGAAAATAATAAAAACAATTATATTATTTAACATAGAAAAGTTATGAAATTAAACTTTTTAACTTAAATTTTCTACTTATAAATAATATGTAGATTATTTAAAACAAATTATTGCAATACAAATGATGAAAGTTTAGATTACATAATCAGTGTCAGAATTTAATGTCTATCCATTTTAAACTTTAAAGCGAGACATTTTTTGAAGCTGATTTTGTCACTTTCACGGTATTTTCTCATAAGACAATAAATTATCGTTATATGTTAGTTATAAGATTGGCAAGAAAATACTTATTATATTTCTAAATACAGTTTGGGCTTTATTGTAAGGTAATGAATGTCTGTAACGACATGTATATAACTTCCAAACAAATGTAGGAACAAATAAATCAAATTATTCATACTTAAATATTTTATACTGATTATATTTCTACTACTATAATAATGTCTTGTAATGATGCTAATATACAAGGTGGCGCAATAGTCATTGGACAGTTGGTTAAAAGAAAACGAAAACTGATAATGATAAAATCCGTTAAGTTGTTATGTTTTTTTTACATCAGTGTCCCGTGACTTTTGCGCCACCCAGTATTCATAATAATTTTGTAAAAAAATTGCTCTGTTAAAAATTGCTTTTGTAAAAAAATTGCTCTGTCAAAAATTGCTTTTGTGAAAAAATGTTGAGCAATAATGCATTTTAATATTTTTCATTAAACGAAATACACCGTCAGTAAGAATTTAATGTTCTGTTCTGTCATACTTCCTTTTTTCTGAAAAAACTTTAGTAAAGTTTTTTTACAAACTCAAATTTTAGTAACATACTCCAATTTTAGCAACACAGAATCAAATATTAAATTATGTTTAAGTAATTGTTTTCAAGATAATCACACACATTTTATTTACTAAACAGAGCAACAAAACTTAATACCTTGTGCAATAAAAGTTTATTTGATAATTCATATTACTTTAAATACATTCTTTAAATAATTTAATTATGTTAAAAAATATAATGTACTTATTTTCTTCAAAAAATTGGAATATTTTTATTCAAAAGTGGAATATAATATAATAAAATATATACGAATTAGAAACATGCAAATTAAAAATGCACGCAAATAATCATGGACAAAGTAATTTTATTTTAATAAAATGAATCGTATAATTTAATTATAACTGAAGTTTTACATTTTAATTGAAATTAATTTTTTTTTTAATTGCTTTTAATTTTTATATCAAAGATTATTTTATTTTTTGATATTTATTAAATTTGGACTTTATACACGCACACACTTATCTGTAAAAATACACGAATAAAACTATATGACAAATATCTCTGATATTTATATTTTAAATCATTTGTCATATAAGAAATAATACACACAACACCATCATTGAAAATGACGTTCGTATTACATCGTGATATACAATACATAAACCTCAAATACAAAGAAAGATAAATATATTTTATTTTATTATTTTTTCTTTCATTTCATGTTTACAGAACAGTGTCATCGTAATGTAAAATCGACTCTTTTTTCAATATTGGTTTTGCACATTAATTTTTCTGGTATAATAAAAATATTAAATAAAATTACATAATTGAAATAGAGTATTGGTCAGTAAAATATCATAAATTTTTAATAAACTAAATAGTAAAACGGTTTTAGTTAATAATTATAATAATATTTTCTTACGGATTTAGATACTCTTATACATGTATTTTCTCTGTTCATAAATTATATATTATGCGTTAAAAATATTTACCTAAATATGAACATTACATATTGAATCATGCCATGAGTTATGATCATTTTGCGTATAACCTACTGCAGTAAAACTAATTTCTGTCAAAAAAAGCTGGTTCTTATTTTTCGATAATAATTATGAAGTATAGAAAATTTGACATTTTTAAAAATGTGCATTATATATTTTTAAATCAAATAAATGAATATAAATACATGGGCATTATCATGGGATCATTAATTTCGTTCATTACCCGAGATAACGTTTAACTTTTGGGAAATGTCATTGAGAAAAATAAATGAGAATCATCCATTTGAATATGCACATTAAATATTTGATAGGTAATTATTTTCGACGCATTACAACTTAATTAGTGGTATATTTTTCATTACGTTTTGCACTGTAAAGCATATAACTTCTTAATAATGGCATTTTTTCCAATTGTTGTTTATTTTTCAACATAGAACTAAAACAATGCATCGGTTTTTATTTTTCGTTTATTTTATATATAATTTTTTAATTTTACTGGTAATACGAAACAAGGAACATTGATATAATCGTCTATCCGGTATAAAAAAATGGATGTAACAAGTGTAAGATAAACAATGTTCATTCCATGTTAAATAGTTTATTGTTTTTATAAAATAAATACAATTTGTTTTATTTATAATAATTTATTGTCTGTATCAATGGCAATGATTTGTTTAATTTTAAAACAAATTTTATTCAAACAAGTAGCTCAATATTTTACGAAAAAATTATTCTATACATAAGTTAATACTTTCTACATCACGTTACACTGTTTTATAAAACGCATTACAGTTTTCTATTCTGAAAGTGCATTACCCACGAAAATGTCAAACAAATATTTTTAAGGTCTTAGCATGTAGTTTAACAAAGATAAAAGGTGTGATAAAATAGCTCTTAAAAATCAAAGATGAACGGTTCAACGTATATTAAAAAATTGATTCATATAATTCGTACACTTTTTATTATGATAAGTAATCTGGTGAATAAACCGATGCAACGAAATCTAATTATAAAAATAAAATATGGATTATGAAAATATTAATGAACAAAGCTGTTGATTCTCATATTTCTTTTGGAGTTTTTACGTTTACATTATAATTCAACCAGTACAGTTTTACGTGACCAATGGTCTACTGAAAACGTTTTTTTTTTTATATAGTTTTTCTCGTATAAATCTATTTTTAAAGAATAACCTTTAACTATTTCAACATTCCGTATTACATAATTACCGTTACTTTCCGATCATCATTTTTTCACAATATAATTATTGATTTCTAGCTGATAATGAATATTAATAAAATATGGCTTACTTGAATAAGGTATTGCTCCGACGCTGACGCACAGTACAGTGACCGCCAAAAATATCGTTCTGCTCATTTTCAAAGATAGTTTCTGAAATAGAAAAAGGTGTACGCTATTAAAAAAGATGTACGTCTGACTCACTCTAGAAGTCGACCTTCGGTTTCATATATGTGAAATCATGGTTGGAAATTATGCGAAGGTGGGGCGTCGGAAGTAAAGTGCAGTAGCTGATATTAAACAAGAAAATGTAATTTTTTAATAAAAACAATACTTTTGAAAAGGACGTACTTGTATCGATATTTCATTAATATATGTATATATATATATACATAATATTGATAGTGGCATTTTAATTAATAAAGCAATTCTGGTACCAATGTTAATTTCAATTTATTAATTTTCTAAACGCCAAATTGTCGCACAAGAACATTAAAATTATGATTTATAAAGCAAAATTCATTGAAATATTCACTGCACAATTGTTTCCGGCGTTAATTCTTGATTATTACGTTTTTAAATAAAACTGTGCCATTATTTTACCGTGCTTGTTTGATGGATTTCATACAGAAATCATTTCACACGTTTACATCGCGTCGGCCAATTGTTTTAAATTTCAATCCTCGTGCAACGGATATTTTGTTTTCAAAAATAAAAACAAAACAGACAACAAACGAATAATAAAACTGATTTGCACATCAAAATGTTTTCGTAACAAATGGCGCCTTCGATGAATTAATGCTATGAATCAAATACTGGTCGGCAAGTGTCATTGTGTCAACCTTGATGTATCAATTACGCATAGAAACATCGTATCTCGAAAACAAATAGCTGCAATTACACAAAGTGTGGAACAATATATTAATCACGATAGTAACAATATTTCGTTTTGCGAATTCGAAACATTAGAATACAACATCGCTTTTAATATTTTTAAAAACAATATTAACACGCTTGATTTCTTTTCATCGAGGATATTCAACGGTAATGCGTTGAATATCCACAACGTCACAAGTATGAGAATATTTTTGTTCTTTTGTAATAACACTTTGTCTTTCAGTTACATGGGAAAATCAGTTCTTTCGATAACGAATTAATTTCATGAATCGTGCGTGACTATTCGTTAAAGAAATCGTTACATTGCGTTTATTCTACGCACGAATTTAAATATTGTTTTGTGTGTCATCGCAAAAAGACCGTTGAATGATTTATTTTTCATATCGCTGATATTTTGCAAAAAATAGCTACATAATTGTAGCATTGACAAATAGTTATTGTGAACGAACAAGGAATTTTCAATGACTTCCTCGTAAAAATGACTTATTCTGGGCAATAAAAATCACATATCTGGTTAATCTTGAAGGAAAAATTTGCATTAGGAATTCTTTCATACGTTCTTTGAGTATAAATGGTATGTGAAAACTGATTGATCAATGAAAATAATTTGTAAGGAATGCATTTCACTGCACGCAAATAAAATGTTTTCCAAATTTTGAAAAGAATTTTCAGAATTTGAACGGAGAGAAACGCGGAGTGTGTGAAATATATATATAAAAAAAAAAACGTTTTGCAAACAAACATAATTACTATAACTGGATTATCGTTACTTGAAACAGAATTTGTTTACGCAGAAAGTTGAGGAATACCTGTAAAGAATTGTACTTAAAGCCCAGTATTTTTTTATGATGCCTTTAAAAGTATTAGAGATTTAGATCTATGTTTTCAAACAATACCAATTCCCAGGCGAAAAAAATGTTTAGCCACGGATTTTGCAAAAGGCATTTATCTATGGTAGAATGTGAAAATATTGTTTCGCGGATGGGCAACAAGGGAACTAAAAATGATAAAATTTCAAAACTGTACTTTCCTTAAAGTTTATGAATTGTAACACTGTGAAATCCTTTTACGATAAATTGCATAATTCGTTAATAGTAAAAACATTGTGTAGAATCATTTTTGGCGCTTATTTATTTTTGTGTACAATTAATTGAAAATTATTACAATGAAATTAATATTTAATCGTGACTATTAAATTCTTATAATTGTGTTTAATTCTTTAGCACTCTAACGATAATTAATTTTTAGTATTAAACAAATAAAGCATACCATAAATTGCACTGATATATGTTGTGTATTTCATAATATTTGAATTGAATTTTTATCGAATAGTATATTCTTATGGAATTAAAATTACATACGTATAATTACATTCAGAAAAATAGTTGGTAAAAATTTGGCGATAAACAAATTCTTTCTACTAGAAATAAGCTAATTTTTAATCAAAGCAACTATAATTTTAGTTATCATGAAATTTCCCCATACTATATTTTACTCTGTTTCGTTCCTAGTAATATTAGCGTACATCTCATGCAGTAGTTTATGCCCAATGCCCAACAACTGGTGTACACGACTATGAATTACTTGTTATGATTGAAAAATTGTCATTGTTTCAAATGGTCTGTCTGAGTTACTTTAGTTTAAAACCATATAGAAAAAAATCAGAACAAGATGAAGTGACTACTATAATTTTAATATCATAATAGGCGTTTGAATACAATTTTTACAATTGTTTCGTTTAACGTTGAAATTTTACAAACGTTATCGAATATCGATACTGAAATATAAAATTAATTTGAATGTTAAAAATGTACTCATCGAATTTAATGTATTTTGATTAAATTGTGTATTGTAATACAACACTTATTAATTTTGTAGTACGTGAAACCAGCGTAAATAATGCAAACTACTGGGTCGACAACATCGCGTCATAATTTAGAGAACAAAACATACGAAAATAAATTTCGTATGTTCGCGAGGGATAAATTCGTATGTGTGTAAAATACACATGTGGCCACAACGGAATTTAAATTCATTGAAATATTATAAAAATGCATTTAAAAATGTATATAGTTTAACCTAAATGTAAATCATATAATTATACATATCTAAGTCATACAGTTCTAAACATCAGAAGACAAAAGAATTGACCAATGTTACAATTTACAAGGTCCAGTTCAAAGATTAGAAAAAGTTGAAACAAAATAAAGTAAGATTATATAAATGCTAGATGAAGGTCAAGATAAAAATTGACAAAACACCGAAAGAAATATTTTAATGAAATCTCGATTTAATACTTTTACTTTAAGCATTTATTTTTCACGCAAATTTGTTAGAAAAATAATTTTTTAAACGATTTATCTATACATGAAAAAATCGAATGTGTTTAGAACAAACACGTGTAAGAATAAGTTGTACTGAAATTACGCTTGATAATTAATGTAACATCTAGTAACGATTGCACTTGCGTTATGTTCATCATTAAATGAAAACGACTCAAACATAATTAACAGACAAAAACAAATTATACAGAATCAGGTAAGAATGTTATCAGCATCGTAATCGAAATAGATATACGTACATATTTACTGCTGAATAGGAAAGAACCTAACACGTGTATGACAAACCCAATGTACCCATATTAATGTTGTAACCGAAACTACTAATATTATTGTTGAATTTCAATACAGTAGAAAGAGCTATCGGACTACGCATCTACAAATGATACCGGGAAACCAATAGTGTTATTTCCTCATTTTTCAACCGCGGTAATTCACGTCACGTATGAATCTTCAATATTTCAGACGGTTGCATTTTTACTGTCAAAATAAAAGGCATTCATAAAAACACACGGAATGTATAACTGCAGTCTGCAACGTATTTAAAATGAGATTTTGATTCTCGTTTTAACGTTGAAATAGGTGGCAATTTTTATGATAATTTGCAGCAATTTCTTGACGTAAAAACACACAATTTTCGTTAGGCGTTTTTGATAGATCATTAATCTATGCGTAAAAAAAGAAGTGCAAAAGAAGTGCCATTATTTATCACCATTTATCCGTGATTACTACTATTTCGAGTAGCTGATGTATTTATTTGCTCACGTGTATCTCATTTTATTGTAAAAATGCACAGCAATTCCTGTTCATTTTATAATTTAATGTGATTAAGTTATTAAGTATTTAAGTAAATTTTCAAAAACTTTTTCGATCATTTTTTTAATTGATCAATAACTCAAGATTATGTAAAAAGAGAGAAACAAAACAGATTATGTTAATAGGAAAATCAATATTTAGTATAGCTACATCATTTGCTATTAATAAAAAAAAATAGCAAGTCCATTATACTACATTTTAATCAATTGCACAAAACGAGCTAATTATTTTATAAGTTGTATATGTTTATTTTATTTTGCATTAAAATAACGTAATTTTAATATGAATATAAACAATAATAAATGTTTTCATTACAAAAGGTAACACATATAATTACAGTATTATACAGTACGAATATGTCCATTTATGATTTTATCTAGTTAATCACTGCACTTTTTATACTGTTTAATAGTTAGTTTTACACAACTTATTGCATTATGCATTGTAAAAATATGACTCATTGGATATGAAGAAGTTTCAATAAAAAACTAATTAAATTTTATGTAATTAATTTGAAAATTGAAATACTTTCGACATGTATTTAAAAAAAATTAATAATAAGCAATATTATATAAATTGCAATTATTGTTCCAAATATATACAATTAATTAGACATTTATACTACCCAATTTAACTTAATCTCTCACAATAATAAAATACCTGAGGACATTTAAATTAGTTTCCCTTTGTATTACAAAAAGTGGAACGAGGTAAAACTGCGTGTGTTCTTAGAATTTGAAACACAGTTAATATAACATTTTAAATTATATAAGAAAGTTAATGACATATCACACAATTTTATTGTTCCAATTTAAACTCGAGAATTTTTTCAAAGCTGTAGATAGTTAAAAGATTGTAGTTTGCAAAAAAAAAGTTATATAAATATAAACCAAAATTTATTTTCGTTTATAACAGTTATTACACGTATTACAATTTTAATAATTTATAACACGTAACACATTACAATTCACAAATAAAGCGGAATAACAATTAATTTCCATTATTACAGTTAACTTGAACCAAAAAGAAATACTGGTTAGAGTTCGTAAATATAATAATATATTAATTAATTTAGCATATTAAATTGATGCCTGTAATAGTTAATCAATATTTGAGCATTATAATGTTCATAAATAAATGATTAAATCTATTAATATACACAGATATTTTAATATATAAACGTAAGTTAGGCATTGCAAAACTGAAAGAAGACAAATATGAATTTATGAGCACCGAAAAAAACGAAAAAGTTCTTTATTGCGTTACACTAAATCTGCAGGAATGTTTTCAACAAATGAAGCAATATTGGGAAAACGAGAAAAGTTACTGCGAAAATTGATCATAATCATTTCATCCTCATAACAACCATCACGCGTTCGACAATCCGCTATGAAATGCAACATTTACAAACTTCCGTCACTGCATCAAATATCGAATTACAATTCGACACTTAATTTAATAAGTTGCATCAAAATAACTAACGTGTTGTAACATTGTGATATGTAAATGTGTGATTACAATTGAAAATTTTCGCGAATACGAAAATCTTGACAAAATCAGCTCCGATGGAAAAAGTGGTGACCCACTTTTTTGGTCAAGATAAAAAGGCGCTCCTCTACTGCAGCGAAACAGCTGATCGAACCAGTCCGGTCTTAAAAATCTAATCGAAATATTTCTGTGAAAAAGAAATTGCATTTAAACGAGCAATACTTGCAGCAGCGATAATAATAAATCATTGCGAATAATCACCGAGAACCATTGTGAAATTGGAATTGCTGCATAATCATAATAATATTAAAAATAATAATAAGTAATATCACATTACAACCATGGATATTGATTAATTTGAATCAAACGAATTTACTCGTAAAACGAGTTGACAGAACAATTAAAATACACGCGCTGCAATTGTTTATTAATTTATACAATGCAAATGCGATATGCGAAACGCGCGTGTTCATAAAATGCATCACTAATCGAACTTTCAGTTTACCGAAATGAACTTAAATTCAGCTTTTGCACAATTTCAACGTGGAATCCACGTGACGAAATTAGAATGGATAGGAAAATACGCGGAAGAATTATCGAACCATGTTGAAGGAACGTTAATTCGATGTATTTTTCATCACGACTCTCAAACACCAATGACAACCAACGCAAACACGCGAGTATATCGTTTTTAATTAGGCCAATTGAAGATAGAACGACGATGCGCACGGATCTCATCGAAAACATTAATCTTTTCACCGGGGAACGAGCTGTCACGGATAATATCCACACATCGCTGTCTGCGTGCAAGCGCACGCTTGTTCAACTACGCAAACACATGCAGGTTCGCTTCGCGAAGTAACTGTGAAACGGAAATACATCGACTGCGTGTTTCGAGTAATGCGAAAGTGGTCCCCCGAAGGATTTTCGTACCAAAGGATTTTGATGAGAGAAGAATCGCGCAGTGAAAAATCGCTGCGCATAACTAAGAACGTACCTCGCTTTGCTTTAGACGACTGTGAACCATCATACTTCGGAGTTACCGTAACACTGACTCGGCCTGAGACTGAAGTAGTAGTGAAATTCAGCACAAAGAGCCAGGCCCGCTCGGTTGGGTGTAACGGAGTACGACGTCACAGCTAAGTCGCGTGAACAACAGAGAGGAGAAGAATCTCGACAAGTTTAAGAGGGGAGATGACGAACGCTCGGTTGTAAAGCGAACTGTGCGAGAGTGTGGGAGTCTCTATGTAAGTGCAAGATAACTTATACAAAGTGTACCGACAAGTATGGGAATTCCGTTGTATCGGTCGACGCTTTTTGGGGTCGACTGTATCAGCCGAAGGGTTCGTGTTTTCGAAAGGTTAAAAACATTTAAATGCAACGTATTAAGCGAAGTACTTTGCCAACAAATTTAGTTTGAACAATTATTTAAATAAGGTGTGAATAAAACCGTAATGGTTTTATAAATTTTAATTCTTACCAGATTACACTTTTCATAGTAATATTAAATAAAACAAAAATAGTTCGAAGATCAAAATTTTGGTGTTCGTAAAATGAATGAGTTCTCAGATATCCTAATGTTATTTATCCTAAATAATAATTTCATAAAGTGGACCAAAATTTTGTTACAATTGAAACAATACCATGGCAAGTTCATGTTTTTTTAGTTCAAATAAAATAGAACACCTGACAGATGTAAAGCATTTATATATACTTAAATTTGTTATTGTGATTCATTAGAAAATGAAAATATTGATCGAAAATTTAACACAAAATATAATATTTCAAAACAGGGCTTGTAAGGTTTGTTGAATGAAATTTCAAAATTGATTCATTTGATTTATTTAAAACATATGTGAAATTACGATAACAGCGTACTGTTGAATAATTTTAAATAAATGATAATTTTGAAAGACGATTGTAATTTTTAGGTGCAAACATTGCGTATGAAAATTCATCGATCCATATATAAAAAGAATAAGCCGCGTTATATTGAGATATTTTCATTTGTGATACTAAAACAATCATTCAACAATAAAAGAGATTTCATTCAATTTTCTGAGATAAACATTAAATATAGGAGTTTTCCTTCTTCAAAGCGTAAGTAAGATCTCTTGTTTATGAAAGAAGATAACATGACAAGTATGAAGTTTATGCATTTTATAAAACATATGTACATTTGAAAGTAATTTAGTTTTAAAAATTAATAATACATATGCAAATAATAAAGAGTGTTAAGAAAATGAACTGCTGCGAGTCCCACAAGAATAGTTTGTTTTGCAAATATGATATAAAATTGTGCACTGAACCAAAAGCGTAAAACTTACTGTTGTAAAATCAATGATAGTACATGATACTCACTGAAAACTGTTATAAGGAAATATGTGTAACATGTCATTAATTTTAAAACTTGTATGATGTAATTAAATAATAAGTACGGAATTGTTGCTGAAATCGTATATCTTATTCAGATATTTTTAAACAGAAAAATGTTTTCATTTATTATTTAGGACGCTTTTTTACAAATGCATTAATAATCTAATTGATATCGACAGTTAAATAAGGAATAGTGTTTGTATTTATATAAATTTCTAAATAAAATATTAACGTAGGTATAATTTTTTAACTATAATAAATGATTTTTTGTAAGTTGTAAATGTGTTAAAATCATCGAAAATTAAAATAAATAAAAAACCATACTGAACTAAAGTGATCAAGCTTGCATTAAGACTCACACTTGAGATAGTCGAGTATACTGACAACTGAACTATGTACTTTACTATGGATCTGTGCAATTTAAAAGCAGTCATTTTTGTACATAATTCTGTAAGTTTAAAATTGAGGAGTTCGATTCTTGACGTAGAACACCTGTACATTTTTTTTTTTATTTAAAATTGCACTCCGTCAATCAAAATTTAATTTTAACTGAAACTTGCACGTCCTTGAGCCACACAAATTAATAGTAATTAAGTAATTTGTATGTTAATATTTAATTTAGTCACTTTCGAAAATAAAAGCATCACAGCTGTTATGAATGTCAACATTTAAGCCAATCACTGATATACGAATAAAAATTTTTGTAAATTCACTAGCTTACATATGGATTTGTTGTAACTTATGTAAGGATTTTAACAAAAATTGCCTATGTTTATAAATTTTTATATATAATTAATTTAAAAAGTAATTCAATTTTATATCAATCACTGTGCAGTATGTTTTTTTTTTGCAAAACTTTAAAAAATATTTATCGCAATTTATTGCACTGTAAATACTAAATATGATGCAATGCGATCATATGTCAACCGATATAAAACAAAATTAATCAGAATGATAGAATTTCCGTCAGATAAAATCACACAGGAGAAAATCGATAGAGAGAGGTAATGAACAGTAACTCGTAGTTATTTTAACCAAATTTCCATAAACTTTATTACTATGTTAGGCATTTTAACTGTCAGCTGTTTGAACTAACTAAGTTGAAATAAATGAAAATTTAGTTATAAGAAGATATGAACTAAAACATCAGTTGCTATAACTGATTTTTTTAAATTTATAATTCATTTATCCATTGGAAAAATATAAATTTTAAAAATAAAATTAATAATTTATTTAGTATTAGTCATGTAGAAATGAAACCTTTATTAAAATTATTAAAAATATACATTTGAAAATGTAAGTACGAATATGAATATATAAACTATGCAATTTAAATATAAAAATATTAAAAAATTCAATTATAAAAATATGCATAATATATTAGGTTGGGGAAAAAGAAATCCATTATTTTTACGTGAACTTCAAGACTTTATTTAACATGTTTTGCATTGTTTTTATTTAACTGTTTTGTGGTCGATCTTTAACTCCTGGGCGATGCT
>JABFOX010000126.1:0-21070 GCA_022817665.1 Axea sp. ZL-2020
AATTATAATAATAATAAATTAGAACAGAATAACCCTACGAATAATTTCTTCCAGAACCATACAAATACATGAATATTATTACAGAAATACTTATATTCAGATGTAGTTAGAAATAAAAGAATTTAATTGTATCTAATCTTAGATCGTATTCTTTTATAAACATAAAAATATACAAGGAACATTATTAACTTCTTCATAATCAACGGTAAATTTGAATTCAATTGATCTGTCTAGATAAGTAAAGCGAATAATAAAATTGCATTTGTGAAAGTTGCAAGTGGTACATTTATCAACAACAGTATTTAACTTGATGTGTTTGTGTTTCCAAATAATTTTTTTATTCAACCACTTCAATTATGGCGCGTTTTATGTATAATTGTGTTGTTCAAAAATTAACATTAATGTTTCACATAATCTTTATTTATTTAGATAAATCCATCACATTGAACCAAATCTATGATTATTAAGAAGCGAATAATATAATTACATAATTTTGTATGTATAAAGTAATAACTGTACGATGTAACAAAATATATAAGTATTTCTTTTGTTTATAACTATATCTTTAAATATAATAGAGAATGAATAAACATTACACAATGATTGTTCTTAAAATTAAATTTATAACATATTTTAAATCTTATAAATTAAAGTTGCATGTTTACAACATAGCATAAATAATAAATCTGCCAACAGAAATGTTTTTCAAAATAAAATTTCATGTACGAATCTTCATGTATCTGTATTTCAAAAAATATATTTCTAGAGTTAGTCTATTTAATTATCCTAGTAATGTTCAGTCTTTTAAATGTAGCTTGAATGAAAAAATAAACAGCATTCAAGCACGTTATCTTAAATTGTTTCAGATGTTATCTATATGAAAATCTCTTATTTACATGTATTATAATATAGGTACCGGGATATGATATAGTTATATAACCTTTATAAGGTTATGTAACAAGCCTTGCTTGATAGAGATGACTATAATGTAGTTTCATAATTAATTGTTCTCTAATATGTTGGTACAACTCAACAGTCCTTCTAATCAGAACGCAAGAATTCTAATTAAGATGTAAGAATCTTTCCCAATAATGGCACAACTATTAAAAAACCTGTTAAAATCAGATAAACAGACAGATTCATTCTTTTTTATATTTGTTTATTCATTACTTATCATTATTGATATCAAATGTGATATGATATAATAGCATTGATATAAAAAGTGATGAAATTGTAATGAGCAGTTTCTACAGTTATTTTTTAATTTAACGGATTTGTTTGATAGTATTTTACATTAGAACAAGTTTTAAGTAGTAATAGTCTTGTATGTAACGTGTAAAATAGATATTTAATTTTTAAATAGAATATAATAAGCCACAATTTACACGTAATCTTTTTTAAGTTTGTTTTATTATTATATAATTTATATATAATAGTATTATATTATTTAGTATTTTCATTTTATATATATATATATATATATATATATTAAAACAAAATACTATTTATATTTATTTTAAAACGTCTATTTTTAGATAAACATAGACTTGATATTTGAACTGAATTCTTACTGTGTGTTTAACTACTTCATCCTTATTTCTAAGCACATTTCTAAAAAAAAGTATAACTAAGCGATTATAAACTTTCTTTTTTATCCATTTGTTATTATTAATAAATATATAAAAATAATACATGTATTCCTATTATGTATAATAGAAAGTGCACATGTTGTTTATTATAAATATTCCATAATAAATATTCACAATATAATTTATAGAACAATAGATAATTATTTAATATTTAGTCACACATAACATTAATTGATTTATACAAACTTTTGATGTTGTTTCTTCACAAATTATATATAAATCTTTATAAAAATTCTATTTATAAAATAATATTTACATAAGACCAAGTTTCAATTATGCTTAAATTATACCAATAAATTATAATATAATGTTTACATAAATTATCTATGTTCTTTATATAATATTTTATCCAAGTTTTACGTCAGAAATATTTGTCTAATAACGTACAAATAACCTACATTCATTACTCGTACAAAAATAAATAATTACTAATTTAATCAATATAATTAATTAAGATATAATCTAGTGAACATTTGTACATTTTTTGTACGTACAATCTTTATTATTTGTATCTTTATCCACCATATTCTATCATAAATATCTTAATATTCAAATTCAGATTTATTTCATGAAATATACAAAATTAATTACTATTGTTATTTAATAAAGTAAATTTATAAAATTATAGTACAAAAATATTATTTAATACTTAACAAGTAACTAATAGATAGTTCATTTAAGTAAGCAATGACAAATTTATTGTTTATTATTTGTGCATATCAGTAACGTTCATTGAAAATATTCCACTATACTCTGTCTTTATCTTTAAAACAATTTGGTTGAAGTAAGATAAGGATAGAATCTAGTGTAACGTTTTCAATAAATGCAGCTGGAATGCGCTATATGACAGACGAAGAAGGAAAATAACATGAATAAATATTTATTGAACATTTAAATAAAGAGATTATTTCACATTTTTACAAAGTAATTTAATTATACTTACTTCTAAAATTCGGAAATTTAATTTCAATATAAGTATAAATGCATTTTTTTTAAACTAAGGATAACACTCAAGATATTCTTGATTATATATTTCAAATTTGCACAAATACGATTGCATTGAAACGTTCTTCGTTTTAAGAAATTTATCTCGTTACAAAACAGTCCGATTCAAGGTTATTTTTATTTATATTGTATTATTGTTAAATAAAAACCAATGACTACACGAAATTACTCGTATAAAATGAACAATGTTTTATGCTATACATAAAATCTCACATTTGATAATTTTGGAATTCAAACGTGCTCACAAGACGTCGCCATTTTTAGTTTGTGCAAAATTCGCGTTTGAATTCCAAGAAATAATCAAACGAGAATCAACACGAAAGCTTTGAATCAACAAACATCCAATGTATTACAAATATTAATTGCATTGTTATATTTGTATGTATGATATTGGTATACGTACTTTTATCTATCACTAAGATTTCAGTTTTTATACGAAACGATTTACTTTATCAGTAGCATTGTTCACTGCAGAAATCTTACTTACTGTACAAAAGTATACGTTATTTATTCTCAGTTGATATTGCAGTTTCGTTCTATACCGTACATGAAAATGTATCTACGACGTAGAGCAGATATCCGCTGTTGGTATTCGGTAATGCTGTTACCTACAGTAAAGAATTGGAACAAAACGTTTCATAAAATGTTATTGTTTTGTTTTGTACTGTTGCATTTGTGAATCAAAAACCGTTGTCATCGCAAACATACAATACAGATTCGAACTGGTAAATTGAATTTATTGTTATTTATTCAAATTGTTTTGAAAACATGAAAACACGTGCAATTTGTTATGAAATGTGTGCTTGTTCTTAAAACAAGATATGTGAAGATTGTGACAATAGTGCATCGAAACGTCGTCAGGAACTGATTCACGTTGAAATCATTATACAAGAATCTGTGCCGGTAAACAAACATTTTTAAATACATTTTTATAAATTTATTGATTAATAATTTTGCAATTTAATAAATTAAAATATCTAAATTTAGGCTATTTATAATTTTGTGTAAAGCTGTTTAAATAATTAGTAATATATATTAATATATATATAATAATACACTTATATATAAATGAATACATCAATAGATAAGTGTACAAATAAATAAATATCAATAAATAGTATATACATATTATATTTAAATAATAATATATGTGAAAAAATAATACATAATCAGTAATAATAAATAGCAATAGAAAAAAAATATTAATAAGTTAAATATTACTTTATAAATATTTTAGTAGTTCAAAGATATGTCAAAGGTTGAATATTGGTTTAGAGATATATGTATGCATTGAAGATTTATTGAACATAAAAATGTCGAGACCTAGGAAAATATTTTGTTCAACATTTGTTTTAATTTGATTAAATTACTTCAGAATGTATGTTTATCGGTATTGTTATTTAAATACAAAATGCAAATTGTATATAAACTTATAATAAAATAATGTAACATTCACCAGCGCTTTAAATTAAAATAATTTAATAATTCTTTATGAAACATAATATTAAGCTGTGGTAAAATCATCAATTTTTCAAATATAAATTTTATTAATGAAAACGTTGAAAAATTGTATATTTCAAATCGATACATCTCTTTTAAAATGGTATTAAATTAAAGCTGCAAATACGCTTTTATGATAAATACGTTTGTTAAAATTATTCTATATTTCACTGTGCTTAACTTGACAAATTTAAAGTACGTATTTTTCAGTAAATCTACTTTATGAAATTTAACGTATTATCTGATGTCAAATATATTATTGGATCAAACGGAAAAAATTTGTTTAATCCTTGTCAGTGCATCTTAATAAGGAGCTTATTCAGATATAAACACAGCATTTATTTAGTTCTAAAATTAAATGCAGACGTATTTAATGTCAGTTTTAATGCAAGATATCAAAGAATTTTTATTTTTTGAGTCGAACATCAATATTAATATCTTCTTTAATGCCACGTTTAATGTCAGATCTGTGAAACGCGTCACATTAAAGAATTTGTGATTCTAAAAAGAGATTAAAAATGCAACAAAATGAAAAGAAACTTATATTGCAGATTTTTATATTTTTATTTATCGTGTGTGATGTGTGATGGGAGTTTCTAGTTACCAATTTTAAATCAAATAAATCAAGTTTTGGAAAAATTGATTTTTATTTAATTTGATTAAATTAATTATATTAGTCCATATTATTCACAAATAATAATTAATAAATAAAAAATCACCAATGGTTTTAATTTAGTTCAAATGCATTTTTTCATGTCAATTATTTAATGTTGCCTGAAAACTAATTTTGAACAAATTTAATTTTTCTCTTTCTGTATAATTACACATAAAACATATGAAAATACCATACTGTTTTAATGTTAGCTTTATGGCGATTCAACAAATTCGAGATAAAATTTTACTATTTAAAGCTTTATTGACATACTCTTTTCCTGTGCTCAATTTTAAACGTGGAAAATAATCTCGTTATAACGTATCATTATTATACGTGAAATTATTACACGCTATAATTTTAATTTTTCTCTATAAATTTTATACATGAGTGGTCATGTTTAACATATGTGTACTGAGTCACATGCTTTTGCACTAAAAATAAGTTTCTACAAAAGTCAAATAAATGTTTCTTGGACATTTGGATCGCCTTTGAAACGTTTATTTAACGTCTTGAAAGATGCTCATTTTTTATCCAATCATTACAGGTTTCAAATAGAAATGTTTATGCCTGCAACATAAATCAAATACATGCAATATTGAATGCGCATAAACATTAAATCGATATGAAATGCACATGTGAATATCCGTTCGAATGATATCGATTTGATCTCAGCCGTTCATTGAAATTAGATAAGGTTTGACGAAAACAGATGAAACGTTATACGAATGGAGTACTTTTCAGGCCCTCTCAGATCTGCAATACTCTGGGTTTTTGACACTGTATGCATATTGTATTGGTATTAAATCACATATACCGAATTAATACAGTTCAATATTCCGGGCATATTATTTACCCCATAAGATACAAAAATAGAAATAATGTTACATCGTTGCTGTATCAATATTAAATTAGTTTTAAATCGTCACTCTGAAATCGATATCGTTTTCCTGATAAATAAAATATTGATTTGATATCAGTTTAATATATCCGCAACACTGAATTTATATTGAATCAATGAAAGTATCAATATCGAAACATTTTTTCACTGATTGAGAAGAAATTTCGGTTGTCACAGTTAAAAGTCAATGCATTACAGTTAAATATTTAGTCGTGTGAGATGAACTGTTTATTTGTTTCAATATTAGTTGAACAATTCATCGTCGACAAGTGAAATTGTAGCTGCGACAGATCAACCGTATTTGTGCGTGCATTAAACATGAGATGTGCTTTTTATATACCTTCCATATATATATACTTTTCTATACATGTTCTTGTATATTGTACTATGTATACTTTCCTATGTACATTTTCCTAGATATACTTTTATACTTTGCTCTATTTTCAGTTTCCTGCATATGTTTTATATATAAAAATTCCTGCATAAAAAAAACTTCTATATATAAAAAAAACACACAAAAATTATATATATGTATGTATGCCAGTATTACACATATTTATAATAAAGAATATTTCTGCCCTTTTTTTTATAAGCAATGAATCATGGTGCATGAAAACAAGAAAATCATGAAGACAATCGTAACATGATGTATGAATAATGAAGCGTCATTGGTTATTAAGTTTGAAGACCACGGTGTTGAATTCTACACTTCAGCACCGGGTGACCTCATCTCGCAGGCGCTAGTCAGGGAATACTGATCGAACTAATCAATGACACGTGCATGAATCTCGTGGGAAACTCATACTTTATTGAGTCGCTTTAAGTTAAAAGGGTAAAAAATCGCAACGCGTAATAACATCTGATCTGCAGTATCCCCGTTTCTATATAATTATCACAAAACTCACGAAACGTTAGTTACGTTCATTTTGAAACAATTGTGTCTGTTTTAAACAATTGCATGCTACATTTGGCATTCCCAAAACGTCGACCTTTGTTCGTTTCGATGAGAAATTCAAATGAAAAATTTTGACTTTCGACAACAGAAATTGTCCGCGTGGAATTAAACGTCTATTGGAATTCTTTGCATAATTCTGCAAACATTTTCACTGCAAATTGTTGGTGTTTTGTTCTTTGTTTAGAATTGTAACTATTAAATCTTTTTTATTAATCAAGTTATTTTGTTTCGTTTAGTTGTTTATTTTTATTTATTATTATTATTATTTTTATTATTATTTTTTTTTTTTTTTTACGAGGAGCAACTCCAAACGAGAGTACAAAACGGCAATACAACTATTCTACCACCCAGTGGATAAAGAATTTCGAAGGAGTTTGCTTAGAGGTATAATAACTTGGGTTATGACTCATAATGTATGAGTATTCCATCGCTTCTTTAGCAAGAAGAGCTCGCTAAGGAATTTAGCTGGAACTTGTCCAACGAGCACGGAGTACAATGTATACATAGTTCAGCAAACATGTATTGTCCGTTTAATCGGTCATAATTTTGCATTTAATTGCAAGAGTAGTAATTATTTTTCGAGATTACTTATGTACTATAAATTTAATACTAATGTTTGTTAGTAATTACACAATTTAATTAATGTAATTAAAGTGGAGTTTCAAAATTAATTTCTATCGAGGATTAATAAGTATGTGGTTATGCATGTTGTTATACCTTGTTCACTATTTGCATAATTGAAATGTAATTGATGCGAGGGACGATGGAAATATATTTTGTTCGGAATATAATTTATGTGTGCGAGTGTTTATTAAATTTGGAAAATAAAAAGAAAAAAACTTACGCCGTCGAGTTTTGTACGCGAATGCGTGTAAGAACATAAGCACTTATTTTAAGTACATGAGCTATTGGTACGTCTAAACTGCTTATGTATTATGAAGTGTTTCAATCGCTATAATGTTGGAAAATTGAGAACTTGTGAGGAAATATGATTGATTGCATTATCGCGTTTAATATAATGCGTAATTAAACAATTTGCACGATTAATTTTATTATATGTCAATTATTTCCAAGCTTTTTTATAATTCCACTTAAGCAGCAAACAAATTTGCAATTACAAAATTGATTCGCGGGATTATTTTTATTGGTGTATTTAAATGAATTCATGAAATCAGTGATAAAATTGTTTGCTGACAGTATAAGAGAAAATTTATAACCATGACATAATGTTCAAAAAGAATTTCAAAGTCTTTTAAAATTATATCACACATATGAAATGAATCTCAAAAAACTGAGTCATTACAAATTTAAAAATCATTTATAATTGCGTGTATTAACTTTTTGAAGGGAAAAAAATATTTCGGTGCATTTTCTGTACTTTAATTTTCAGGCATTCATTGTTTATTTGCTTGGTTTCAATGTATACATGTATAAGCAGATGCATATTTTTTAAATAAATATTTTCACACATGTTATTACATTTAATAATAAGTAGTTTGTAAATCGTATATTTTTGTATAACTTATTTTGATAAACCATATTGGAGTCGGCAACTCTTACTCAATTTAACACCTCTTACTCAATTTAACACAAAATGAAATAAAAAAGAAAAGAAAAAAATAAAAAAAGAGAAACAATCGAGTTTGATAAATCAAACTTTGAAAATGCCTGGAGCCAGCATTCGTAGAAAATATATGAAATAAAGACAACGTCAACGTTCTGCGAGCACTTCTAGTTTTAACCCATTTGTGCATAAACCGATTTCAGTTGCGTGACATTTATACAATATTTGACGAGGATGTTCATAGGGTCTTTCCTCCGTTAAACTAGTCACGTGACTTGTTTTCTCAATCGGATAATACGCGGTGCAGACTAAGCTGTTATTTATATTTCTTGTCCGCGTACGCACGAACAACCATGCAAACATACTTAAGCAAATTTCTGCAACAATTGCGCATTTCGTAAACGTTTCCAAGTACACGGTTATAGCAAATGACAGAATTAGTATTTATTTTCGGCAAATTTTGTACATTAACGTGGAAAGAGCACTGAATAATTGAAGAAATTTAAAAAATGTGAGATTAGAAAGCACAACAATTTTAGTATTTAAATCAGTTTCGCGCGGCTTTGAGAACAATCCAACTGCATTTTTTTCAATCGATCATTTGTGAAGGATTTACGCGGCTTTGGGCAAAATTTATTAGTTTTACCATCGGCGAGGTTAATTTTGTTCAAAATAATTAATTATCACAATTCGGCAATTTTGATATTGTCACGCATTTAAATTATTATTATTGTTATTATTTATTACAAATGATTCCGCTGCAGACATATTGCTGTAAACGTCGCAGTAATGAAATATGTTCAATATGTGAAGAAAATAAACATCCAAAAGAAAAATCTCGGCGGGTTCATATATCATGGTATACGAAATGTAAAAATGAATACAAATCAATAAGTTGATATGATGTTGCGGAGAAAATATTACCGGTCTGGGAGCACGTATGCACTATTTTTCCAATTGTCAATGATCTATGGTAATAACACCCTCTTAACTCGAAAGAAGGTCAAACGTCAAGAATCAAATTAATCGTAAATAATTTACCGATTACACCGAGAACGTTTCGTTCAGCGAAAAAGTATAGTTTTTAATACACAGTCCATAATCGCGAGTCATAAAAATAGACGTTACATTCATTTCGACTTACTTTGAGAATTTGAAAGAATTCTTCTGTACTTCTGAAACGGTCTTTTTCATCAAAGAAAATTTCCATTTGAATGAAGATAATACCTACTTATTTTTACTACCAAAGGTAATGGAGTATAACATTAGACTAATTGAAATAGTTTTATGTGTCTTTTCTGCAATCATAAAATCGTTTAAATTTAATTTTCGGCAATCAAAGTTGCAGTTTTACTTTCGAAACAAATAAAAATGATTACCCTAACGATTTCACAGTTTTGGATACAAATTTATTAGCTTAGCGCTATATCCTGTGTTCCATGAGTTATTGATTTTTTAATGAGCAAATCGGTTGCAATTTTTCAGTTTGCGGATAATATTGCTTTCTGAAGGAAGTCCGCAGTACTCGTCGATTTCATAAATTTGTTGAAGAAGCGAGTGAACTGTTTGTCATCCTTTTTAGAAGATGAGTGGCTGCGCGGAGAACGCAATAAATATAGAGGATGCTTTTTTTGTTCACGGTAAGTCAACTTTTAGATTCGACGAAAATGCCATTGATTCAATTAAATTAATTTCAAGAATCACCAATGAATAATTATCGGTTCAGTGACATTGTTCGAAATTGCAATTGCACGTTGATAACAGGTCCTGAAAGGGCGATTAAAAATGTCCAAACGTTGAAATGAAACATTAATAGGGTATGCATATTATCATAACGAAAATAAACTTCAGTTTGATCGAAATATTCATGAAATAAATAAATTAAAAGAGACATATTTAATAATAGTAATATATTTTATTTCCAAAGTTTATTTTATTCAAAGAAAGTAATGCTTAAATAGCGATAAATCGGAGACAGAAAAAATGTTATCCTTTTTAATTTTTAGTGGAACAAAGCTTATTTTTCTTTATTTATTTATGTGAAACGATCAGAATTAAATTGATCACGGGTCTTTATTGATACATACAAAATTACACTTAATTTGAGCAAAATGTAATATTTTGAAGCATCCAATTCTTTTATGCTAGATAACAACATTGAACATTTTGGTACTTTAATGCCGTGTATTAAATTGATACTACAATTTAAAGTAATCTCCATTATCTAATTTAAACTTGTAAGAATTGTTTAAAATTAATTTTCTGTGTTTAATTCGTAATTGGTGTTTGTTAAACCTGTTACATAATGGTATTACAGAAGGCGAAAAAATGCGATCAATACGTATAAAATTTAAACGAAGCTTATTTTTTCAATAGTTCTTTTACAATAGTATTGCTTAATAATAAAATTATAACTTAAGTAGCAACGTTGTTAATTTTAGAAGAAAAAGTCAATATCGAAACAGTGCAATCTATTATTCTAACGATACAATTACAACTCGCGAAGTAAAACCTATTCATGTGTATAGTAAAATATTTGTTAAAGAATAGTGCTTAATTAAAATGGACAATTACTACCGATACCGCATAATTCCACATAATACTGCATAAAACATTGTTTAATCAACGGTAACGCGAATGATAAAATTACTGACAAAAAAGACAAACGTACCCTGAACACGGTGCTTTTTATTAAACTAATAAAATCTAATCTATTCGAATAGTGTAAATAGCATTAAATCTAATATTACAATCTAATCTATTTTTGTGATAAATAACGTTTGAAAAAGAAGATCGAATCAGTTGTAAAATAAAAATTTGTATAAATTCATCGCATTTATCGTGCCTCCAGTTTAAAGCGTCTTTTAGCGCAATGGAAGAATCGAACTTTAAAATCCCGCAGAATTTATTTAATACATCTGACGTAAAAAAAATTAAACTATCTGTGGAACATTTTTGTCCACGACAATACGAAACAATGGAACTGGTACATTTCGGGAGTTGTTAATACTGTACCACGGCTATTGATCTTTAATATTTTGAAGTAAAAATCAATGACCGCTTGATCTAAAAATGGAAAAAAGGAAATTTGAGAGCTGAACAAATACAAGTACAAAAATGTGTATTAAAAAATTTTTTCTTTAACCCAGTCTTTTGATGCGAGCATTTCATTACATACAAACATGAAGTTTATGAATAGGAAAAACATCAAACAAAATTTCTAATTTTGTCAAATGTATATCGCTCTTCAATAACGGTGCAATATACTGTGTCCGATCGCGCTTGCGAATATTTTTTATTTTCGCACTTGGCAGTCATTAATTGATAGGCTCGTATGTTTATTCACGACCAAATAAATATAATTAGAATAAATTAATTTGAATGATCAGTTTGTACGGTCAATTTGTACGCTACAACAACACTGACTGATATGATTTAGTGTCATCCGAATATGATTTTTATCGAAATTCACCATTAATTCGAAACAAGGGTTTCGAATCGTTTATTTTTATAATGACGTATTTTCAATTTCATATTGAGATGATTATTTTTGAGTTATAAAATATTTATTAGTGGTTGGAATTAAAATCATATAATTACTGAAATTCAATAATTATGTCATGTTGTTAATTTCATTTGTAAATAATGTTAATACTGTTTTTTTAGCTTTATGTATAATGCAATTGTGCAACATATGTTCAACTACATGGAAATGTGAAACAATTATTTGTTATGAAAATACTTTGCAATTAATAACTTGTACTTTCGATTGTTATTGCTAATCTGATTAAAAAATTGCTTTGCTGTTTCATTTTTATTTTTCATTTCATTGGTGATTTCATATCGAAAGCTTATGTTCTGTTATTGATTATTGTAAATGTAGAGATATGAATGTTAATTTTAATGCTATAAAAGGTACGTATTTACTGTAAATAACAACGAAAACAAAAAGCAGCGCTAGCAAAAACAATGGTAACAAAAACATTTTACTTAGAACTGAACAAAGACGAGTAACTGAATCGTACTATCTGAAACACTTCTGTTATAAAGCAGAACTGAAGTAAAAAACAGTATCATTAATAAAAACAACAACAACAACAGCAGCAGCAAATAACGAAAGTTGTAAATAAAAGCATGAAATGCGAATTTAACGCAGAATCGGCTAAAGACTTTTTCTTACCGAAGTAAAAACCCAATTACTAAATTCAAGTTACCGAATGACTGAATTTAAATAATAAATAATATTACGATATAATAATCTTACGAAAACTTTTATCCGGAGAAATAGTTCGTAACAACGTTATCGACTTTTTCCGACATTTCGCCCCGGACCTATATTCTCCCTTTTAAATAAATATAAACGAACCGTAAATGAATCGCTAATGACGATCGATTATGTTTTCCTTTCCGCGACAGGAAGCGTCTATTTCCGTGTTCGTAATTCCGAACTGGATCACTTCTGACGTGAATTATAGAGTCATAAAGTTGTTTATATTTAACATGGCGTCGGCGCGTTGTCACAAAGGTTATCTCTATTCCGAACGAGCATTCGAAAAATGTAACCGCAATTAGTACGCCGCTTGAAATGTACTGGTGTAAGACGCTGCTCGCGTTATTTCTTTTGCACTTATCGCTCGCGAGAGCGTGGTCATTTTCCGACGTTTTCGCGCTCGCCGACAGAGGTTTCGGCTGGACCAAATCCAGCGATAAGAATCTGAAAAAATTTAGCAACGAGCGGGAATCGGAGAGAGTCTTCGGAGTGCCGGTTCTTCGTCGTTACGCGATATGCAAGCCTGGACAAAAACGCGACCGTCTTGGCAAATGCAGAAACGCGTGGTGAGGTCAAAGTTAAATCGTATTTGTGTCTGACGCAGGACCAGGTAAATCGATGAGTCTCGACAAATTTTTTACAACCCGGTTATTGGCGAGTCGTTTGAATTCGAAAAACATTTTGCGAAAGTGAAACGTGACGTTGCTCGTTTTAGACGCGCGCGGTTATGTTTTCAGAAGTGTACTTTGCATTTGGATTGCACCGCCTTCTGAAAATATTCATGTCGGATCTAAAATCAGCTGCGACGTTGAAACTGGTATTGGGTCTGACACGAGTTTTGGTATCATTTTTAACGAAACGAATGGTATTGAAAAATAAGACCAAACTTGTGTAATACTACGTCTGATACAAATGACCTTTTGTTTGTTTGCTTTTCGGGGTTCTTTTATGTCTATAAACAAGAGATTATCAATTTTAATTTCGCCTTTGGTTAACACAGTGGATGCTTTTGAGTCGGATGAACGATCAGTCAGATTTGAAATATTGTTAACATTTTTGAATAAGAACTAACGTGATCCGATGGGACGTCAGGCATGACGGTAAATATGATATGCTTGTATCGAATTGCAGATTTGATTTTAGGATCGATATAAGATCTGGTATCGTGGCTCGAACATTCGTATGCGACTGGAAACAAATAAAAGTAAAATATAATTTGTTTGCAGTAAAACGAAATTTTGCAGTGTACCGTTTTCAAAATTATTGCTATTTGTTGTGAAAAGGGAATTCACCCACATACCAGATTTCAATTTTGAAAATTCAATTTTTTTGCGTTTATAATGGGGTGTGTGAAATTTATCGTACAATCGTTTTATCCCGACAGACATTTGACTCCGGATTCGACGTACGTTTTTGTAAATATATAGATATATTGTAATTTAAAATCGGGATCAAATACATGTTAAGGTAAAATGAGCGTGGTATGAAATAACACTCTTGAAAAAGTGTTGAATAAATGTTTATAATATATAAATATTATAACACAATTCAGAACAAAACTAGCAATTTGCATCGAAGCATTTAAATGGCATAAAATTATTTGTTTCAATGGAAAGTTTGTAAGGGAATTTGAAAACGTCATCTTTATAAATAGTCTATAATTGAGATAGCAAGAATTTAATTAACAATTGCTGCTATAAAATAATGATAAATATAGAATATTAACTTATATAGTTTAGATTTGTTATTGCAGTTAATTTTCAAATTTATTAATTCAAATAAATTATGGTAGTCAAAGATAAAATTATCAGAGGTACGTGAACTTAATGACAATTTTCAAATAACGACCAATAATCGTTTGATTTTATTTCTATTAATATTTTTTTGGTAATTAATAGTTAAAATTATAAAGTTTAACGGAATTATTTGCATAAAATATTAAGGAAATAGAGAAAATTACTAAATAAATGAATAAGTATGAAATGAACCTGTAGTAATCATCGATTCAGTGTTGATGTAAAGTGTTGATTAAATCAATGTTTTTTTTAATATCGTGAATCACTATTCAATATTGAAAAATATTAATTTAGTATTTAAGATTAATGTGGATTTGACATTTATTAAAGGAACATTATACAGTGACATCAATATTAAATGAAGATTTTATTACAAAAGTTCCCGCGAGTATAATATTGAAATTAACAAAAATTAACATTACAACTTAGCAAATCTGCAAACTCATAATTTTTCTTTTTAAAATGTTCCGCGTTTATTTTAAATAAGTTTCTAATTTTATAAACCTGCAAAAAATAGCTCCGAATGGTACAGTGTTGAAGCTCAAAAACTATTTTAAAACTTAGCAAATGTGGCTTTATACATTCAATTATTTTAATATCACTGCACGATCAATATTTAAATAACTCGCATCATCACGTATTAAACGTTCCGTGAGTTTTTAAACAAGTCAAAATAATTTTTATACAAAAGCTCTAAATTGAAGTAACCTATAAATTTGTGTCAAGCACATCGATAAACGAAGAAATTAGAGGTATTTAAATCACGTTATTATCCGACGAATTTTTAAATGATTAAATTTCAAATTAACATGTAATTTATTAGATCAAAATTTGTCATCAGCGATATTGATTAGGTTTCGATTAATCGTATACAGTTGCGAGGAAATATGTTAATGGGCATTTACAATTGCCTATTTGTCAAATCTCATGTAAAATGATAATAATTAATCTTGATAATGGAGGACTGCGCATGTCTCTGTCTGTGTAAATTACTTAACTATTTTAGTATCATTTGAGTATTGCATTTAATTGAAATACGTTCTTTTATATATATTCTTTTGTATCAGTAATGAATTAAATTTTTGTTGAAAACGACAGGTATAAAAAGAATGTTGATGCTCTACACGTACATTTTCGTTTACGATAGCCTTTATAAAAAATTACAAAACTGGCACTCTTATTTGTTTTAATACAGCGAAATTAACGAACGTGACATGAAAGGTTTAAAAAGTTGCGACATTTTTCGAATTGGATACTTTTTCTATAAAATTTAATGCCGAATGCACAATTCCATATAAAATACACGTTAAATCCTTACGTTTAAACAGAATTCTACAATTTTTCGTCCGCTGAAAATATTTTATTAATTCAAATCAGCGCTCGTTGTCTTGAATATTGAACTTATTTGACGTTATTTGTGTACCGCAAGTAAATTTAATAATCCTGTTAGAACAAGAAAATGACATGTCTAAAATGTTATTTAGAAATCTAAATCAAATAACTGATACAATTCAAATTAAGTTTTCAGAATCCTCAAAATGTGATTCAAATTACAAAAAGTGTCCAGATGTAATTCTTAAAGAGCGTCTAAAAATATAAGTTGCGTGAATTACATTCGTTTGTTCTGAGACTCGTGTGGACCTTTCCCCTTTATTTAATTGATGCCAAAATAATAAGAAAAAAATTCGAACAAACTGTCTTTAAGGTGGTAAGTGACATTCCTGACGAGAAAAAAGAAACCGGAAATGTGCTAATTTACAATAGATGTTTCTTGATGATTCTAACAAGAAAATTATGAGGGTGCGGCTTGAACGATTGAAAAGCATGGTGAAATTACCAGCAACTTCGAGCGTAATTCGATCAACCCTAATCAAAGTCTGATACAATTTTTAAACCGAATTGTAACTCTAACTTCTGAACCGAAGCGCATTATTCTTGCCAATGTTGTCGAGTAATATTCCTAAGTTTTTATTTTTTAATTTTCCCGACCCCGATCGCCTATTTCAAATCCAACCTACTTTCCTGACAACCATTTTGTAGATGATTATCATTCCACTATGTTTTTCTGTTGGTTCAACCGTCTGCTTCTATGATATGTGGCACTGTTTTCCGTAGATTATTTTTTGCTCAGTATTTTCCAAGCGTAAACGTAATTTAATTCTTTTCTGACATTCCTTTTAATCGAATTCCTCCGTGATTTTTATTAACATAAGATTAACTTTCGGAACTATTTGAAACACGTCAAAGCGTTATAATCACGTGGAAAAAAGTCCGTTATCATAAATCAGTGACGAATCATCCATTAATTTTATCGTCTCCAAACGGTAAACTCAATTTCTTTTGGTCTTAAAAGGTCCATAAAACGTTCAACTAATGTTTATTAATAAATCGATTATTTCTTAATTCAAATCCAGTTAAAAACGGTTAACTTAATTTTTGCATCAAAGAGGACTAATTCTATGAATTTGACATCCTTTTAATTGATCAGCAACTTGCCGTAGTTCAGACTGGTTTATTTTCATATATTTGTGTAGTGTTATTGACACGAGGATAGCTATAGGATCAACACATTATTCCCAGTGTAAATAGCTTCTTCGCAGACATTGGTGCGCTTATCGATTTCTCCGCAAAGACGGAAATAAATTGAAAATTCTTTATATTTTTATGAGCCGCATGAAAATATAGCTTGATGCACGCGTACGGTTTTTCGTAAAATTACGTTTCGCGAAACTCAGTTTTTCAAAATACGAACGAAAAAAGGAAAACAACAACAAAAAAACAACTGCTGCACAATACAGCCGTAATCCGATTTATAGCTTTTGAAGCACTCGCCGAGTTACTTCAAAAAATATCGTTTTAAGAGAATCACGTTTAGTGTTTTACAAATAAATATTTCGCGAAGCCAAATGTTTCTCTAAGCAATAATAATGCATCGCGAGTGCTGCGGAGAGGAAGCTTTTGCGGATGTAATTCTTTGTCATCTGTGCAAAGAAAGACAATCGTTTTAAAGTATCTCGCGTCGCAAAAAAGAACCAGCGGGTCTTATCAGAAACGCATTCAGTTTGTATTTTGCGTATTTGCGAGGTAATTTGAAATCAAGCTGCGTTTCAGTCCTAATCAGTACATTTCATTAGCGCGAAACACACTAATTTAACCCGATTGTGCTCAAGCGCGCTCTCGGCTCGTTATAAAAGAGCTTCCAGCCAAAAGCTGCTTCTGGATTTGGAAAAAAATGTGTTTCGATTTATCAGCAAGAAAAATTGATCTAATAAAGAATCCCGCGTTGTGAAGAATGCGCCCGATACATCATTGTCGTTCAGTCATGCATCAAAAAATACATAATGACTGGCAGTTGCCATGCGTGCCTTGAAATGAAACTTCTCGTTAATGCACGCGTATTTACCATCGTTTTACGACGGAACTTATACTTGGTTAATTCTACTATCCGGATCCATGCAAGTTGCTGTAACTAAGTCTAATTCGTAGTTCCGATTATTGATCGAAACGTCTTCAGCTGTGCAAACTTAGAATCACTTTCTTGTTCTCACAATTCTCATTTACAGGGCTTCTAAATTAAGATTTACTCAAGTTTGAAAAACCAGTCGAATCGGTACATCTAAACGGTCTTTGGGACGAACACAAACTGATTTAGGTACACCGCTTTTCTATGTGCATTGGAAAATACTTGCTTTCGTTATGAGTGCTATTTCTGCTGCTTAAGTAAATATTTTTGCTTCTACGAAAAAAGAAACGTTATAGTTAAGGCTTTGTACGCTATGTACAAAATAAAGGAATTTTTTGTTTCTGATATTTTATCGGTGTATGGCGGGTAAAATGTTTGACGTAAAAATGCGTGTTAAAATACATATCGGTTTATTTGTGATAAACTCTTTCTTGTTTTAATGACACTTGAAAATTATGTAGCGTTTATCACGTGCATCGATTCATCGGTTGATTGGTCGATTGATTACTTTGTTCATATTTGCTGTATTTTTACTAATAAATCAAAGAGTTACTAATGTGTTCGTGAACATTTTAATCAACGATTTCAGATTATTTATGATATATTGGAATATGAATAAAACAATTTTTTTTTATTTGAACGATACACCGGCAGTTACTGCCTGGAAATAGTAATAAATATTTCTACGTGTCTCTTTATATAATGATAGTAACAACAACAACGGCAGCAATAATTTGCTTGTAAAGTGCGTATTTTTAATATAAAATAAATAAATTTGGTATTATTTTGCTGTTTTTAGAACCGCAACAAAGTTGATTGCTTATTTATTTTACATCTTAAGTAACATGTATTAAATTTTAAAATATATAAATAAGGATAATAATTGTTTCTTAATGAGAATTGAACGAAAAACATAATATTTCACAAAAGATGAATCTTTGTATTACATCTAATTTCACGTGATTACGCTATTTGGTTATTATTCTCAAAGTTGTGAGGTCGAAAACTTCTCGCTGTTTTAAGAAGATAGTTCTTGTTTATTATTATTCATATACTATGAATAACGGGCTAATATTCGTTGCGAATATTACAATATATAATATTCGATATCGATGTTGAATGAATATTCGTTACAGATACTATACTAGTCTTAGTAACAGATATTGGGTGAATATTTCTTACGAATTTTAACCATATTTTGCGGTTAATTTCCAGTTTAAACATACCTTATAATAGCAGTCACTGTAAAATTAGTTTCTTTCGACATAATTTTATGTTTATTTTGTACATTAATCACAATTTATCTGAGTGCCGATAACATTAAATGTATAATATGAAACTGAAACGCGAGATTTAATACTGAGCTCGGCCATTAGATCTGGTATCAGATTTTTAAATTTCTATAAAAATAATTCTTTATATAAAAAAGAAAAATGTTCGATGTGTCGTTGATGACAAATAAAAGTGATATTTGATTTGACACTAGATTTGCTATTAGGTTTTAACAGCAACTGTTAATTTTGTTAGTTTGTACGTTAACATTTACGTTGGGTATGATAAAAGTTGTGATATTACATTTGACGTGTTAATTTCATACTGCATATCTGATAAATTTCGTACCAAATCTGACATATTTTCAGTAGATAATTTACATTGCATAATGATAATGTGCTAGTAAGGCAATAATAATATATTAACTCCATAGTAATTATATAATAAATGCATTGTTTAAATATTTATGGCATAATTATGACTGTTGTATATATTATTACTTCTCAGCCACTATATTTTTACTTTAATAACGCGCAGAACAAAATTTTTTAATACAAATCGAAAATATGCTATATAGTCTTAAAAAAATGACCCAACCGGTCAGTGGTGGAACTGGTAAAAACAAAATCAAAGAAAAATTTCCACACAGTTTGGTTGGTTTTATTGAATTTTCAACTAATTTTAATCAATAATGTAGAAACTGCTTAACACTTTTCCAATTGCACTCTTCTATTATTCCTTGAGTTGTTTTTACTGATACTTTTTTGCTTGTAAGGGTGTAAAAAAATTAATCTCGCAAGTCGAAACTTACAAATTTATTTATTTATTTTATTCGATTTACTGCATTAAACACATGTTATATTTTTTATTTCCAACATCGTATTCGTAACCAATGTCGTTTGAAACCTAAAAGCGTACACTTTTATTAAAAAATAACCTACTTTTTTACATTTTTGGAAGCCATATTAGATTTATCACTTTTAACAAACCTCTTTCTTAACTCTGTATTCATAATCAACGAAAGTCCAACGTTTATACATCCATTATTACACAATCAAAGAGACTTTTTGATGTAAAATGTAATAACAATAGTTACTTGTTTATTTATAAAGTAATTTAAACAATAAATTGCGTCTATATTTTATAAATGTTAATTATCGAATATTTACAAACCACCTCACCGTCTTTTTGTTCTATCAGCATTGCAAAAAGTACACAAGAAAAATGTTAAATTAGGCTTGCAGTAAGCATGTCTTCTGTTTATCAAAGGTTTAAATTCTCCATTCTCAAAGGATTAATTTTAAAAGTGGATTAAAGTGTACAAATAAAGTTCTAGTTATTTTTATTTATCCCGTGTTTCTTTTATAGCTGACTAAAGTATTTTGGAAATATCGTGGCGCATTGATCGACAGCGTCACGTTTCGCGAAAATCGTATTACGTCTTTCGGTACGGAGGTTTGAACTCGGAAGCTGGTCGGAGGTAAAATAGATTTGCCACGATTTTGCTAAATGTGTAGCTATTCTTAATAACTCGCGGGCGGAAATGCGTCGGCGAATATAAGCGGTAGGAAAAATCGACGAGTCAAAAGTCGTGACAAATGAATGATATTGGCCGAATACTTTGACTCCCGATTCAATTATCCATGAGTGATATACGGCTTGAATTTGAAGGGTATTAGCAGCCACGGACCGTCGTGTGAATAAATCAAGAAATATTGTCCGTGTTGCTGCAAATCGATAGTCGATGCGCGTCATTTGTGGAAACTCGTGATTCCGTGTCAATTCCAGTTTTCGTCAGTTTTTACATTTTAAATACTCGGTGCGATACAAATCAATAACTCAAATGCATTAAGGCGCTCGATATTCCGAGGGAAAGAGCGACGCACTTTGCAAAATCTCTGGATTACAGATACGTTCGCAGAAGCAGGATTGTGTTCGGTTGTAATCATGTTCGTTTATAATTCTGTTTATGTTTAAATAGATACGTGAAATATCTTTGATGAACAAATCCGACAAATACGATTAGAATTTCAATTAACATTT
>JABFOX010000127.1:0-21047 GCA_022817665.1 Axea sp. ZL-2020
GAAAACGAGTTCTCCCACCACTCCTCCGACCTCAGACAAGTGAGTTTCCTCGAGACTGATGGTCATTTTCAATCTATTTTGTTTACAATATTCGCAAATGTGGTAAAAACTTTGATAAACTTGTATATTCCTGTCATGTCAGTGTAAATAATTATCTCCATATTTTTTGTTTCCAAAATGTGTCATTGTATGTTCAACATACAATATCATCAATAAGCTTCTTTTTCTAAAAAAAATCTACGAAATTAAATGCACAATAGATTTTTTTTCCCGTTTGACCATATCTATTTGTTTATTTTTATGGTTTTACATAACATATTTTCAAATATTTTACCCAATTTGTAGAATTAAGTTTGTGATTAATAATATCAGAAAATTAACATTATTGCATAATTAATTTTTGTAAATTTAGATGGTAAACTAATACTACTTGTTACAAGTTCAGTTATTCAATTTTTATTAATATTAAATTAATAATCTTATTTTTATGAAAATTTCTAACGAAAAATGTGTAAATTGTGTTCAGTGTTAAAATGTCATTAACTCTAACAGCTAAAAACCCCTTAGAATTATGAGCTAATGTTATGCTTTGTAGTAATTAAATAATTTCATACTCTTTATGTATTTGTTTAAATAACAAAGAGGGAAACCGACAATGTATCATGCTGTTTCCACCGTCGTCGCAAGGTCCAGGTAATTATAAATGTTGTAAACATAAAACGATGTTTGTTATTCGTCATGTAACGTTCATTTGTAAAATCATGAAATTTTAAATAATTAACAAAACTCATTTTATAAAGTTACTTACTGAATATAAACTCAAAACTCGAAGGAACTAAAAGAGCAAAAAATATTTTTAATACAAATATAACTAAAAGTAAATAATGCAAAAATTTAAACGAAGTATTCCTCTATTCTTTCATTGTATAAAATATTTCAAAAGTGTACATTTTCATCTATATTTTTAATTAAAAATCAATTTATTTCTGGAATTAAAAATGATCAGATCACTAATTATCAAATTTTACTTTAATTAAATACAATAAAATTTTAACTGTATGCAAATTATATTTCGAACAAATGTAATTCTGAATGTAGCATTGAAATTTACAATTCCTAAATATTTCACAAATACAAAAGCATTGCTTAGAAGTTGTTTTTAAAGTTACTTGTCTTTTTAAATGTTATGCGTTTAATTTACAATGTTATAAAATACTCTAATATAAATTAACATTACCATATAAATTTATCCAATTTCTTTATTGTTTCTTTCTCCCTTTCGTGTTCTTTTTCCTTTTTAAATACAAATGAACATCGTTTTACAAAACATGTGTTATAGTAAATTTGTAGTAAAATAGTTAGCCATAATTAATACATGAAAAATAACGTCTCCTAAATGTGTAAAGAAACGAGAGAAAAAAAAAGAATCATAACGCAGCAAGTCTAGTTGTTCAAAACATTCACTTGACCCACATAATTTATGTCCGACGAGTGTGAGCATGTAGAATTGTGTTTTAACGCTCTACGCGAAGTGTTAATTCGCGAGCTCTGCTTTTTTCGTGACAAGTTTGACAATTCCGGTCTTATTTATGTGATTTATGTTTGTCTCATTGTGTCCCGTAAAATGGCGTTACATTTGGATAAAAATATACGCCGAAGTATCTTCATAATAAGTATACTTGTGAAAAGTGCTACTTCGTTCGCGAGATGAAATCTCGAGTAGTTAATTCGCGAGGTTTAATCTTTTCACATAAGATTGATGAAAAAAGCGTCAGAGAAAATTTATCATAACGTTGCTGGTTTATTACGATTTCTGTATTAAAACCCGATAAAATATTACGAGAATTAAATTTAAAGAACTGTAATAATTCTTTTTTTTTTTTCTTTTTACATTTCTGTATCAATTATTTAGAATGTTGGTGAATATTTTGAGATAACTTTTCAAAAATACTCACAATTATTAAAATGAAAATAAGTCCCTTGGTTCTGATTTAATCTCATTTAAAGTAGTTTATAAAAAAATTTTATCTGATGCTTTTTAAAGTCAAAAATTCAGTTATTTGTTTAATTTTACTTTTTGCATGATATTATATATTATATAATGCTTTGAGTATATTATATTATATAATGTGTAATACAATAAATAATATATTTTGTATAAAGATGTATTAATCATTATTTATATTATTTTATGTAAAGTAAAATACATTGCATTATACATTTATCTATATGATATAATATACGTTTGAAATTGATTTCTGAAAAATTTTCTCATTTTTGTTTCAACTATTTTTAAGAGGATGACTTCTCGACAATTTTCGTTATAAATTTGCACGTTGATTAAAAAATAATGTTTTAATTGTTAATGATTAATAAGTGTTTCAATATTAACAAAAAAATTACAGATTGGACCTCCAGGAATCAGAGGGAGGCCATCAGTGGCAAGAGAACACGTATCGCAAGATAACACCGTGTGATGCTTGCGGCCAAGTACTACGTGGTCACAGTCGACAAGGCCTTCGATGCCGTGGGTGTAAGGCTAATGCTCATGCAGACTGCATAAATACGGTACAACCGGTCAATTGTCCCAGCCTGGCGCCAAAACGCAGCGCTGGTATACCATTACTGCGCCGACAAAAATCTACTGCACCACCACCAGAAGATACCACTGCGTCTGCAAATGTTGCATCCGAACACAGTAAGTGAACTATTCAAACGTCACTTAATTTAAACGAGGTTCGAGCGAGTCAATTGAATCAATTTCGATACAAATTTTGACTTATAAATGTTTACTCACTATAAAATTACATACTTTAATAATATCAAGTTGGCATAAAACAGTACTTTTAGGAGACTTTAAAAATAAAGACAGCTACTGAAAAATTTCTATTCTTAGATAATACAAATCGTATGCAAATTTTTACAAACCCAAATTAGAAGTTGGAAAGCTATTGAATAATTTTCATTAAATCTTTAGAAAGTCTTTGAATTTATTATGTTATTATTGTGTCGAAGGTATGACGTCTCGTGCAAAAATAACCACATGTTTTGGTGTTAAAAATTTGGTTGAAACCCATGACAGAAATTGTGACTACGACTTTTTTCATGAGGGCACTTTCTTTAGGAAGAAATTCTGACAAGCGTAAACAGATTGTATTGTTTAAATTAAATAGATTTACATTCGTTTATTATTATTAATTTTATTTTTATACATATTAAATACATGTTTTAAAACTTAAATTCAACCTTCAAAAATATAACTTTTGAAATCGACTTTCTATGAAGAGACAATTGAAAATGATTGAAAAATAGATTTATGACAAATACATATACTTTTTATATGATTGAATTTAATGTAGCACTTATTAATGAAATAATAATTACAGATACGATCATTCAACACAAATGTATATGTCAGATGTTAGACAGCTTATTTAAAGTCAATATTTTTTATCTTAGGATTTTTCTGGCACTTTAATATTTTATGAAACACTTTGTAAATTTTATAGAATTCATCAAAATCATTGCGCTTCCAGTAAAAATGATGTAAAAATAATAAAGTGATTCTCTTGAACATCCATGAAATGGATTATTTTGAATGTATTGTAAATTGAATATGTTAATATCATGCATCAGTATAAGAATTTAATACCAAAGTTAGAAAGATATTCTCACTTTCTCTCCGTCTATCAATCTATCTGTTTACTTTGATAATGAATAATTTAATATTCATATTATTCCAAACAATAATTATAACTTAAAGATTATAATAAAATAAAACATACTAAAAAACGTATTATATTTATTAGACGAATTAAAAAACTGAATGAATGCTTTCATTTAAAATAGTTTGTGTGAATTTTCGTGAATGATCATAAGAGAAAAAAAATTGTAACTACGAATCAAGCCCTTTTTCTCACGTGAAATTTAAACGTAACAAACTTGCATAATCAAGTGCAATGTCAAACATTATTTTATAATAAACCTTATTTTAAAAAATGTCTAATACAAGCACTGACAATACTGCAACTGCTACCTATGTTAATAAAGAATTGAGATTTGTAAAAAGTTTATCGAATGCTTAAATTTTTGAATTTTTGTTTTGTATGGATAATAATTTTCAACCAAAGTAAACTGTAAGATACACGTCTTGTTTTTGTTTCTTGACTCTTCCTGAAGTATTATTGTCGAATAAGAAGAATAACAGGGAAAATAGAGAGATTTTCTTACCGCGCAATGACATTTACATCGAAGTTGTTTAACAAAGTTAATTATTCTGATAATCTTCTATTAATCTGATCAACTTAGTAAGAAAAATTAGATCAGTTTCCATGGTACAAAATTGGAACTTTTAACGATGTATATTTTCCAGCTTGTAATTGTGACGTTTTTTTATAATAGCGTTTATTTCAATAAATAAACTACTTGCATTTCAAAAAATTGTTAATTTATGTTTAATATCTCTGATACAAAAAATGGGTCTTCGAAAGTTTGCAGTCGATTTGTGGTATCTTACAAACAACGATCACTTATCACCTTTGACATAAATCTTTTCTTAATTAAATAAAGTTTTCCTTTAAACGTAAATTATTAAAATAAAGGATACAAATTTGTATAAACAACTTATTTTCATACTTTACCAATATTGAAGCTCATACTTAAAAATGACTGAGTCACTAAAGAAGCAGCCAATTAATTCGATGCTGTTACAGTTATTTGTAAGACGTCTAATGTTCGATCCAGTCGAGTTTTATATTTTATTAATCTATCGAACTATTGGATGATAAAGACTCGAAGCTGAGTTAACTGAAATCGCTCGAAACTTGTTATTCCTCCGTCTCCCGTTTTATTACCCGCAGCTATTAAGCAATTATCACCGGAAAGACAACGAGAGCCGCAAAATTCTAAAGACAAATCCGAATATTCGAGATGCCTGCAAATCGATTTGAGTAACGATAATGAAAGAAAAAGAAAAGACCGAATGGAAAGGTGTATACGGTGGCAAAGCTCTTTAATGGGACGTTCTCGGAGTTTCTGGAGCAGGACAAGTGCATGCTTTACTTTATTTGTTTTAATTTGTGAACGACTGTACGACTGGGCGTGTTCTTGTTCTACTTCAGGCAATACCGAGATAGAACTTTTTATGGGGACCTCTAATACGTCAGGCTAAATCGTTTTAAACGATTCGAATATGTTTAAAATAAATGACTTAGCATTTAATTTAAATGTTATTTATTGCAAGAACATGAACAATTAATTCTATCTAATGACATTCGTGTAAGGAGAAACAACATTTTTTATTTGGTTGAAATAACAGACATTTTTTGTAATAATTATCATTATTTTTTTTTGTTTCTGTTAAAGTAGACACTGACGAATATGACAACTAATAATTCAGTTTTATTTTTATTATTTATTATAATCACTGTTAGAACTGTCATTCTTATCTGCCTCTTTATCACTATTATCAATATCGTTATCATCAAAATAATTGTCCTTATCCATATTTATCGTTATTGTTATCACCTATCGTTATTATTACCATTTATCATTATCAGTCATTATTATCATCCATCATCATCATTATTTCTAATTAGTACGTATGATCATTTATCATTATTCATCGTTATCATTATCATTTATTATTCATCATCATTTATCTGTATTATTAATAATTATTAAGTTGGTATTGCTTCATAATATATTATCATTTTATTATATTATTATATAAAATATTTCATTCAAGTTGAAATTATTATAATTAATATTGCCATTATTATTGTTATTAATCAATAAATAAAAAAATTGTATCCTGCATCATTCATACAAAATTGTACGGTACCAAATAATTAGACGTAATTTTACAAATTATGCGTTAATAGTTATGAAAAATTAATATCGTTAATCTTATTGTAAAAAAATTAAATTTAAATGTTACCCATCAAATATGTTTACATGTAATTTTTAATTACGTGATATTCTTGAGAAATAGTATAATTAAAATTGAATAAATGCTTAAGAAAGATATTCGAGCTGTGTCAAAATTATGCAATGCACTAATTTGTCATGAAAAATATAAAATACTGCATATTCTAGTTCATCATTTATAAAAAAAAAACCAATAAACTTTAAAAACTGTTAAGAAAAAGATATTTGAGTTTTGCGAAAAAATATGCAATTTTAATTACTTTTATGTCATTTATCATTTTTGTAGGCAAAACACAAATCTCAGTTATTAGTTTGAAATGTAGATGAGATATTTATATTTAACTAATTTCTCTTTTACTCTATTTAATAATTTTCAAATAATTTTCATTATTCCACGATTTATTTTAACACATACATCATAGTATCCTTTCTGTTTTCTCTCACACTCTTCAAAATGTTACACTGCAGGCAAAAGAATCTTTTTGATGCAATTCAAATTTGTGTTCCTTGAAAAAAAATTTAAATCATGCAAATAAGACCTTTTTTAATGTGGTTTTTAATGCGGTAAATTTTTTTTTCAACGTGGTTTAACTATAAACGTTATAATTTAAATGCAAAATAGATTTTCTAAGCTTATTTAAAAGTACTATTACTTACAGTTTATCGTTTGTCATTAATCATTTATTAATAATATAAATCAACACTTTAATTAAGCATTCAATACACTATATTTTATATTTCTAATTATTTTAATTTTATTCTCAAAGTATTTTTCATGCATCTAATAAAACGTCAATACATATAGGAAAACTTTAATGTACTGATTATTATTATTATTAAAAATTCTCACTTGTTAAATCCAAATTCGAATCTTCCAATGCGTCATAAAAGCGTCATTTGTTTTATACGTGCAAACGTTATAAATCATTGGATACATTCAATCATACGTTTAATACAGAGATATCCAGAAACGTCAATTACAAATGTCTTTGCCCGAATTAGAATACAACTGTTAAAATTATGCAGCAGCGTATTACAACAAAAAAAAAAAAAAAAAAAAAATAAAATGGCATTAGACCAGGTGGAAAGTTTCACCAAAGTGGAGGGTTACCCCCTAGAAACAAATCTTTCTCACAAGAGGTTTGATTCAATTTTATTACATAACATCTAGAAGCCAACGAGAACTGTGTGTTTAAAGAAACAATTTACCTTAAAATATTGCTTTATTTAATAAGCTTTACTGATGAGGTCAATAGGTAAATTACAGAACGAAACACCAATTATATAAATATATATTTATTTATTTTTATTTGTACTTTTGTTTTATAATAAAGCACTAAAGGAAAAGAAACAACATATATGTTTTTTCCTTAATAATATTATAGACAAGTTATTAGTCAAAATAATTGGTCGTTAATTTGAAACACTATTAATAAATAAATTTCTGATGTTAAATTAATTCTATATTTATTAATCATAGTTCATTTTATAACGATCTACAATTTAAGATCAAAATGCTGTGAGATAAAATGAAATAAAATAAAAAATAATATGCACAACAACAAAAGGGATTTTAATTAAATATAATAAAAAAATGATTTCAATTAAATAAAATAAAATAAAAAAATAAATACATAAAAGAATTTAATTAAAATCAGTTAAATTGGTCGTTAATCAAAGTATGTTATACACAAGTTTTTAAATATATAATACATCAGTGTAATTATATAATTATATTTCAGTACAATCGATATACTAATATATTATATATACTCAAATATATAAACGATTACAGATGTATAACACTAGAATATCAATGTTAATATTATTTTTCAACCATAACTACATGTTTTACTGAGTCTGAAAATAATACATTATTCAGCTAATCATAAATAACTTTTTAGTTGCCTCTGTGAAAGTAAGGGAATTGCATGGTGTATTTGATTTAATTCTTGTTACTGAATTTACCGTGTCTGAGCTGCATTTGTAATTAAAAATATATTTTATTCTTAATACAAAGGAGATACCAACTATAAAAATGAGAAATCTACCTTCAAGGTAGAGCGATAGGTGTTAGAAGGTCCTCACTGAAATAATTAGTTACATTTGACGCAACATTATTGTTACGATTTCGTGGTATGTTGAACATTTGCAATTTAAGTTAAAAATAATAATATATTTAAGTTTGTTTATTGAATGTTGAATATACTAAATATTTATTAATTATCATTACGAACTTATTTCCACGCTTACGAAAAAAAAACTAACATCATTGAAACACCCCATTGATATTTATGACTACGATATAAAAGAGTTATTGTAAAAATAAAAATTATTATTACTTCTAAATAATTCTGTTGCCAAATACATTCGAAATTAAATGTCTCAAAAACAACTTCAGTATTCTTTTCAAAACTGTTTTAATATATTATTTCCATAAAAGCACAGTACTGCCTTTATACAACATTAAAAAATGTCCCTCGACTACAAAAAACGTCCACTTTTGCATGGAATATACTGCTATGTTGCAGCAATGTTCGCGATAGGTTTAATTTTTTACAGAAATAAACAATTTTAATTCACATACACTTTATTAGAATTTAATTTATTTATTATCTCATGCTTATTAATATTGCTAAAAACTCTGTATTTTTTTCTGTGTCCAAAATCTTTGGTTTAAAATCGTCACAAAAGTAACTCGTCAATTGGCAAACAGTTCTTAGGATTTTCTTAATTATTAATTTTGTGTCTTTTCGTATTATCCTAAGATATCTGAAAGAACATCGCTTTAAATTAAAAAGACCAATATCCGCTCTGTAACTCATAGTTGATCGACACCTTGCTAAATTAACTTTCGCACGATGTAACTTCTGAGAACAGATAGAAGTAAAATTATATCTTCGTACCGAACGCGAACCGATAGGCTTGTTTAAGTTTAAATTCCATTAAACTTATCGCTCGTTGTCAGTTGAGTCTACGTGGTGATATTTAAAGTTATGGAATTATCGTTACTAAGTTAAATTTGAAAAAAAAAATGAAACGATTAATAGACGCTGATCCATAAATCTAATGAAATGTAAATAGTGTTTCTGAACAGATCCATCGGTATTAATTTACTGCTTCATTTAATAATGATCAATGTGATGAAAAAACGAATTCTTGAGCGAAAAAAAATAGTGACTTCGATTTGTCTTTTTCTCTACGAATAATCGTTATCAGGTGTAAAATCTTATCACAGATTTAAAATCTCACGTAAAATTGGTTTACCTACAATAAAATATGCATTCTGATATTAATTACAAGTACAATATTTGATGCAAGACTTGGCGTTAGATGCACAGCAGCTCTTACGTAAAATTTTATAATACATATCTAAGAGATGTATCGTTGCGTTAAATTTTTACACATAAGTAAATTTCGATTGTATCTCTGATATAGTTCTGAATTATTTTTTAACTAAATTAATGTATTAAAATATTTGGTCGAATATAACGTTGGGGATCAAATTATATATGGACAAATAAAATTATGAAATGTTTCTTTAAAATATGATGAAGACGATCGAATTACTGAACGAACCTTGAATATCTTGATTACTTTTCAACTTGAATTTGAATTTAAACGAATTTTAGAAAATTTCATTCACCTATTTCGTCGTGCTATTTTGATATAAAATTAAAATAATTTATGTAGCTAATATCTACTTTGCAATTCAATATTTTGTCCCAGTCAAGAATTTGTTTCTATAATTTTTCATTAACTTAACTAATTTTTATTTTAATGACTACAAAGAAAAACTACCCCAGAAATGAAGGGATACGAAAGAGTAAAAGAAATGTATATTTTTAACAACATCGACGATCAATGATCTAATATCCAACAATTTATTATTATTCAATTAAAAATTTTCAAACAGCTTCTTATAGTTGGAGAACTTTATCATTAAATTCAGGGGCAAGTGAAGTTCATTCATTCAAAGGCAAAAGTGATGAAACGTTCTGAAAACTGTACACTCGATCGATTCCGAATCGATATCTCGGTCGATACCTCGATTGACACCGAATCAATACCTCGATTATCAATTTGAAACTGAATCAGTTCATGTTATTATAATTAAATTGAAAAATTATACTGGTCTTTATTGATAAAATTTAAGACAAACATCATAGTTCACGATTTCACTTCACATTACGCTACAAAGAAATTGATTAACCCAGTTTTAAGTAAGGAATCCTCAATTTAAATACACATTCAATAAAAAAAGTCCCGGGAACTGTTAAACAAAATATTCAATTTTTTATTAATCAACATGATTTATTTCATTAACCTCAAAGTAGGCTCCATTTAATTCAACGCGCGTATATCAGCTGTTCTTCCATTTTTGGACACATTTTTGATAGGTGTTTTTCGGGAAGGCCCTAAGTTGCCCGGACAATTATATGTTTAACAACTTGAATCGATTGAAAACGAGTGGAGTGGCGATTTTATTTTCGACATTAAAAATAAGTTACACGAGGCTAAATCTGGTGAATAAGGTGGTTGTTGCATTTTTGTCGCCACAATTACTACGTTGTGTAACGGTGCATTGTCGTCGTCGAATCCACCAATCGTGGTTCTATAGTTCTGGCCATTTTCTCACGCTTCAACATGGCCATTTAATATTCTTTATCGACTGTCTGAGAATTGACAGTGCAATTATTTGAATTAATGTACAAGATGAAAAGTGAGAAGTCGTTTTGCGAAGTCTTCAAGCTGATGCTCCGTAGAATAGAATACAAAAAGTTTAAGCAGCCAAAACTAAGAAAAGATGAGATCGCGACAATTCAGTGTCTCCCGCTGGGAATCACCCGCAGTGCTTCCGACACGCGCAACAGCTTCCGAGCTGTCTCCACGATTTAGCCGGACTATCCCAGCTGCCTTGCAAATCCTCATTGTTCTATATCATAGTCAAGTGTGTACTCCCAAGATAAGTCGCAACAAACAGAACTTCGCCATCAGGCCCTTTTAATTGCCACATTATCGTTCCACAAACAAAACTTGGCAACTGAAAATAATTAGTTTCTATAGCTTATGACGTCGAGAATTATTAAGTCCGACTAAGACGTTTATTTGAATATAAATTTATCCTTCTTATACATGCCATAAATTATAACATGTATAATGATATAAATAACCATTGTATATAAAACTTAAGACAAAACGAATAATTATAACAACGAGGATATCTATAGTTGTGTTGAAACACACAAAGTTCTTAAAGCTTGTATTACTCTAGATATATGGCACACATAAAACTTTGTATCTCATAACATTTTCCTCATTCAGTTACCCATTATAATAAATTTATGTTGCCCAATAAGTAACAATAATCATCACATCACTCAATAAGTTTCCGGTGTAAATAAAAAAAAACGTATTTTTATAGAAATTCGACTTTATTCATTAACAGAGATGATGAATAAGATGATGATATTATTTTCAAGAGAGATGCCATTTTTGTAGAACAATTTATCTTTGCTCTCAAAATAGGCCTCAGTTTCGGTAATTATTTCTTCATTTTAGCCCAATTTCTTTTTCTGGGGCAACTTTTTGAGGTCTGCAAACAACCAATAGAAGCTGGGGATCAGATCTGGAGAGTATGGTTGGAAGACAAGGAATATGAAGGGTAATTTATTCAATTTAATCATCGGTCTCATCGGCTTGTGACACGAGGAACTGTCTTGGGGAACTATCGTTTTCTCTTTTGCATGTCAGGCCATTTTCTCTCGATTTCTACACTCAGTCCATACAGTAACACTATGTAATATGCTCTATTGTTGGTTTTACCCTTTTCAAGATAATCGATAAACAAAATGCCATGTATGTATCAAAATGTTGGTGCCAAAACCCTACCAATTGACTTTTGAGTTTTTGGTTCCTTTGGATCTTTGATCCCTTGAGTCCCTTGGATCCATCCAGTCCAACCAACTGCCGATTTTTGGTGACCAAAATGGCTTTCGGTGACCAGTTGGTCGAGTTTGGCTTCAGCAGAATTTATCGTCATCAATAAATAATGTTTATTGATGATGTTGACAATAGAAAATGTTTAATCAGCACAAATTTTAATCCATTGTTTTGACCAGTAAAAAACTGTCGTCACTAAAACTACTGTAACTTGCAAATTAAGTTTCAGAACGTCATGAAAGTTTGACCCGTACAGTTTGAAAGATGGTACTGTCAATAATGCTGTCATACATGTTCCAGACTGGTGACTTATTGATTGATATGATATTATTCACAGTTCAGAAATAGCAAAACAGGGTTAATAAAAGAAATGACAAATACTATAAAACGAAAAAATACAATGAATGAACGTACAGACACGGATAGTATGAGTAACATATACAATGTATTATATTAAGAAAAAACAAGGACTCATGGTAATGGATATATATCGATGGATTTGATTAATTTTAACAATTCTGTAACGAATTATAAGAGTTCTTCATTTTGTATTTAGTTGATTTTGACTTTTCATTTCGTCTGTTTACACGTTGTTTGCATATTTATGACGAATAGATATTGTCACTTCTGTTAGTCACATTCAGAAACATTCTACACATACTTTCTATTACTAATGTTGTGTGTAATGATTTTATTAATAGTGCATTTATGACGCTAATATATATTGTACTTAAGTTTTCTTCGACAATAAAATTGTATACACGTACATATTTTAATATTAATCTATATTTATACTTAAAAATTTAATTGTTAAGCAATGTTCAATTTTAAAAAACAGTTATATGTAGTTCTGATTGCTAATAACTGACTTTTACAACGCGTGTAGATTCAACGTTAATTATATATATTATATGCAAGGGAAAGTTCTGTCATTTTTTAAAAGAAAAAACGAAATTTTCTTTTCATTTTTTATTTAAAAATTAATCCAAAATACAACGTCCTTTGTTAGTTGCAACTGTCTGCCAGTGTTTCGGCAAATTATATAACCCCCTGGAAAAGAAGTGCTCCATTTTGGAGGCGAAGTATTCTTCCACTGCCATTTAGACACTCTCATAATTTATATATTCGTTTCCGTCAAGAAAGTTTTGCAGCGACCTCAACAGATGATAATCAGATGGTCATCTGGAGAATATGCTAACTGAGGTAAAGTTTCCCAACCCAACTCTGTTTTTCTTGCTAAGTGTGGTATAACGTTATTGTGGAGAAGAATTACACCCTTTTTGTTGGCCAAACATGGACGTTTACGTTGAATTTCTTTATTCAAAATATCCAGTTACGTATACAAAATATAGTTAAGTAAGAAGAACAATAACGAGCAGTATCGACGTAACCTTATTCTGGTCCATGCCAGCTTTAAATGTGGATGGTGGTGTCTTCCCTCAGTAAACACATGTCCTTTTTCTAATCACGTGCTTGTTATCCACTTTTCATCTTCAGTCACCGGGTGGTCTAAAAACGATTCCCTTTTATAACGAGCAAGATTTGAAAAACATATCGAAATTTTTTTTTCGTTTAATTTTTTTATGTGATCCAAATCAGTAGTCTGATGAATTCCAAGTTTGAAGCCCACTTCTGGGCTATCCAACGTGGGATGAGTCTTAATCATACTGCGCAGCATTTCAGCGTATAATAAACAACGTTTCAAAATACAACGTACAATGTCTCAAATGCACTTTTTCTTCACTCATGTCGACAGTTTTAGAAGTTTACAAAAATACAAAAAAATGTGTATAAATCATATACTAATCTAACTATTTAAATCGGTTTCAGTCGAATCAGAATTCTTGCTAAGGATCGACAACACGTAAAAGTGAACATGTTCAAAAACGACAGAACTTTCCCTTATACCTCAAGTGTTAATAAAAGAATATGTCAAATTAGAAAGACCATCATCACTGAATTAAATTTCAAAAGGTCCCATGGTTGGTTCCGATTGGGCAGTGCCATAAATCAGAGAAGCAACTCTGTTCAAAAACATCTTTAAAAGACACTCGTATTTCTTTTCAAAACAGTAATCGATAAACATACGATTGGTTCCCAGCACAAATATTTTGTTCTCACTCGATGAATCATTGAAAATGATGACCACGAGCCCTTCCATTTGCAGAACTACAAGGCATTGCAGGAGGAGCATTACGCCTTACGGGAGATTTGCACGGAGCAAGAAAACACGCTGGAGGAGCTCGGCGTGCAATTGAGCGCCGCTAAATTAACAGCGGTGGAGCTCCGCGAGGCTGCCGTTAACGTTCAGCAAGAGTCCCAGCGAGAGGGCGCGCGGCCGTGGACGAACGACCGAATGGTCAGCCATTGCAAAAGCTGCAACAGGGAGTTCAACATCGCTCGTCGCAAGGTAATCAAACTTTTTAATTACCGCGCCCCGCACCGTCCCAAAAGCATATTCGGCGCACCGAGAAACTCCGCGGCTACTCGTTTCTAATCGCTCACCGCTAATTATCTCCGTCTGAACGAAAAGTTCATCAGATCGCGGCGCGCGCTGGCTTCAAAGCGAGGTGTGTACCGCGCGCGCACAAAGCATATTTATAACAGTAACAAATTAGCTGATTCGTTTAGTCAAAGGAACGGCCGGGATAGAAATTTGAAACGAATGCTCGCAATACCACTGCAGGCATGATGGACTCTTGACACAAAGCTCAACGTTTAACATTTAATTATTATCAAAGTTCTTGCAACAAACATCCTGCAGCTTCGTTGTAATTGCGTTTCGCGTGTAACAATTGTTTGTCTGTCGTGTATCTCGATTGGTCAAAGCGAATGGAACATTTGGCTTTGCGACTTTTTCGAATTCTCAAAATTGGAAAATCGTCGTCGTTGTCCGCCTGGTGAATTTTTCCGTGCAAGAGGTTTGTGCGAAATACAATTTTCGCATTCAAAAATAAGTCTAATCCTCGAGCTGTATTGATATCATCGCGTCCAATGTTCCAATCAAAGGGATCGAATCAGCGACACAACTTCAATGATTGTGTCGAAGTCACTGTGCCGGACGAAAGATGAATCAAGAACCTGTTCCTCTATCGGACTCGTAAATATCCAATCGAAATGAACTCCGCTAAAGCGGTTATTAATTTATTCCCCATAGCAATAATTTGTTTTCAGTTTGGAACAGCGATACCGGCTAATGCATTTATCGCGCGACTCACATATTTGTTGAACAATACGCGTGATTAATTCAATCAATACTATTAGAAAGACGAATATTTAAATAACATTTTAATTACAGATGGAGTCGGTCGAATTTTACACATTTGATTACACACCGCAACGAGTTATTAAAATCTTTGCGGTATAAATTTACTTGTCAGTAATCTTTTTTCAACTTTGCAATTTAATGCGGTTAATTACAATTTGTTCTATTTTAATTACGACTGATACTTTTGCACGGCAAATGTGTGTGATTGAGTTTGGCTTGTTTGAATGATAAGAATTAATTCATTAACAAATAGCGTGACAACGGTTAAATTTCGCGTGGATCACTTATGCGGCGTCGTTCAGATTTCCAGTAATCCAACAAATTACTTATAAGCAGCAGGGGATTGAACCGTGATTATAATTTTAATTAAAATCAGCGTGCTCAAAGTCACTGCGAGCTTCAGTGATTGACACCTTCTCGCGCGAGCTTTTATTTTCTTAATCAAATTAATCTTGTAAATATTAAAGAACCGCGTCGATTTCCTTCGATCAATTATCGCGGTGCTTCGAGCGATTAAGCGTACAATTTCCTTGGATATGTGCAGGCATCTAATAAAGTATGTGAAATGAAGCTTCATCCAAAGCACACTTAATTGAAATACTTTCAAAGTAGGCATCCTAGAAATTTCAATGGGACACAACCTAGATTAATTAATTTCAATGTTTTTTTTTGCTCTTTTCTTGTAAATACCAGGTAAATCGTTCGACCGATGTCTTCGAATGTCGCATTTTAATCGTCGACGAAAATCACTTGAAATTGTGCATATTTTTTACACAGTTGTTAAATAAAGTGTATGTTTTCTAAAGTCATAAAATGTGCAGCGTAAAGGATGTAAAAGAAAATCATCTTGGAAAATGAAGAAAGTTGGTTTTGTGACTTGCATTTTACAGGATGCGTTTAACAAGTCCTTGGAAAATCCAAGAACTTGTTCATAAATACTTGTTCTCTAAATGAACCAACAACGACTTGTCTAATCTTCACAATTAGATTTTGATGAAAAAATGAGATTTCTGAAAACATATTAATTTCGATAATAAATGGTTTTGGTGTGTCAAATTTGTTATTAAAATGTCCTAAAATCGCGTTTTGCATTGAAACAAACGTAAATATTGATTACAAATCCAAGTCCTTGGAAAATCCAAGAATTGTCTCTGACTCAACTGCTGTTAAAGTTTCTATTGTATCCATCGCGTGGTTGGTTGTTGAAAAAGAAAGAAAATTACTCAAAATTAATTCGTGTTTCTCTCTTTTTCTAAGGAATTATTGAACGCCCCGCGTATCCGTTCGACAAAGTACGTATAATGAATCACTTTCCCCGGTATTTTCTCAATGAATGACTTCGAATACAAGCTTACGAGGTAATTTTTCCCCTAAAACGACAAACAAATGAATTTAATTATATTGTCAGTGGATTTACGAGGGGCGTTCTATAATGCCTTGAAGAGAGACAAGGAATTTTTTTGGGGTAGGTTTTTTTTAACATTATCAACCGCATGATGGACATAGCTGAGACATAAATCGCAGTCTAGTGAGAGATGATAATTGCTAAAAGAAAAAAATTTGCGATAATACAAGCACCATATCTAAGAATTTCTAAGGACTTTTGGAACCAGACACGGAGATGAGAAAATTAAAATTAATTTTGATTAAAAAAGAATTAATAAATAAAAATCGGGTTTTGCTAAGTTTGTTTATATGTCGCGTAGAAAAATTCATTAAAAATGCAGGTAGTTCTTCACACAACTATTAATACGAGAGTGGATTGCAATGTAAAATACAATCATTTTATTTACAACAAGTTTAATAGGTACAAATATAAAGAAATGCATAAAATGAACTGATATCTTTTGTCTATTTTTTTGCATTGTTGCCAACTTTCTCAACACTTTGTTACTCTTCGCAAATTTACGACAACACGCGCGCCATCTTTGTTGTATAGTTCACGCTTTTCTCGCTAGAGTTAGGCATGAGTGCAAAATAACTTCTGCAGTGAAAGCTTCGAACTATATTTTCGTGAAATTTGAGCAACCCAGTATCCAAACCGACGCAGAAAAAAATAATTGTGCGTTACTTTCCAATCCATCTTGCATTGCGCAGAGAGATTTTAATTTTGACATTTCAATCACCATATAGTAAATAATCTTTTTTTCATTATATATAAAATGTATAATTTAGTTATTATATTAAGTGTGTGTATGTATGTGTATTTTCTAATTAAATTGTTTATAACACAATTTTTCCACATGTCTTATAACAATGACAATTCAAATTCATATCATCTTAAAGAATTCTCAAAATAAGCGATTAAATTTAAAATTAAATTCAATAAACTACATATTCACGAAAGCACTTTTATTTTTTATGATTGCGTCAAACATGAAATTTGTATTAAATTAAATTACTTAAATTATTCAATTAAATTTGAACAAATCCAATAAGAAAAAATTATGGAATTTCAGTTGAGAAATTTTTTTATAAGTCTGTTGATTAAAATTTAACTGTTATATCAATCGATCGACAACTTTCATAAATTTTCCTTACGCATTAATAAAAGACTTTCTTACTAAAAGTTTTTACAAGGATAATTTTTGTAGCAAACGTTTGCAATACAAACGCTGAACGTGTTTCTCATCTACATTAAAATATCATAAACAAATTCCTACTTTTTCAATAATTCCTTTTGTTTCGTAACATCGCTAAAGTAATCTCAATAAATCGAAAGATTCTCAATTCTATTTTTATTTTCTGAATTATAACATTCCATCGTAAAACATCAAATCTCATTTAAACAAAAATGACAATTTTTCTTTCTTAAAATAAATTATCGAATGAGAATTAGTCATCGAAAAATAAAACTTTAATGTTCCTTCAATTCTTATACATAATAAGCACATTTTCTTTGTATATTTTGTTTATTTTTTGTTTTTCTTTATTCTTTTCGAAAATAGCCGCAAATTATTTTTTTTTTGTACGAATAGTATGACAAATAGTTTGACAACAGCCTGAGTTCTGAGCATCATTCATACTCCTGCTAAACAATTTTGAAGATTCATCATAGTCTTCTCTGAATATTCTTCACTTTGCAGTAAAGAATTAATTCACTGGAAAAAACTGAAAATTCAATTCGAAAAACTTGTATTAAATAATACCATTCTATCATCCATTCGCCATTACATTTCTGAACAAATTTGACGTTTATGAAACCAAATTATTACTTTACTTTTCTGAGTACAACTTTGACATAAGAAGTTAAAGACTCTGATTTAACACAGTATATAAAATCAACGAATTTGTATAAATTTATAATCACCAAGGATTATTTAAAACTGTGAGAACTGATGCTTCGCTGCATGGAAAATTATTTTTTTATATACTTCCCTTCCTCCCCTATTCGTTCAACCTTCTCAACAGGACTTGCTCCCCCTACGAAAATCTACACCAAAATTTGTCTTTGCAACGAGATCAGAGGACTCACTTCAACTTCATTCATCATTCTAATCTGTTTAAATTCAGTTATCAGAATTGCTAACTTTATAATCAAAAACTGATAGTTGCCAAAAATGATTTATTGTTTATTTATTATTTTTGTGTAAATAATCGCAGTGATCATTCCACGTGCTGAAATCCTGCATGAAACAATAATGCGATAAGAACATTAGCCAGCCGCAAAGGAACGAATGGTCCTTTAAAATTTTTTCTACTTCTAATTGCCGGCGTCACAAGTTGTTTGTAATGGTACGCAAAACACAGGCTTGCAAGTGCAGTAAAAATATTCATACGTTATTAAAGTCCGAGCTGAAACTGAACGTTATATTTTCAATCAGATAAGCGACCTGAAGTGCCGTAAAAAGCGAGGTGCAACCGGGCTTGTGCGTAAAGAACGATTTACAGGAAAGTCGATTAAATTCATTTTTTCGTTAATTGACCGTTGACGAGCTTTTTTGATTAGCCGACGATCGACGTTTTTCGTAAGACCAACCAATAACGCTGTTACACAATCACATTCAAATGTACGGACATGTTTATTCATGAGCATGTGGCGTGTATGCTTGCATACATATTCACAGAAGAGGGGGTGGTTGAGATGTTAAAAGAGGCGTGATAGAGATGTTTCACACTCATAAAATACGTTAAGACCTCTCAGTTTTACCCCGATGACGGTGGTAAGTTATTGCATAATAACAAGGTGAAGCTGTTATACTCGTTACTTATTTTTCACCCTCTCGAAGCATTACCATACTGTTTAATATAGAATGGAATACCCATGGTTGGTACAGTTGAAGCATGTGTACATGTCGCGCGTGAAACCTGGCTATCGTTAGGGGGCGGTGTATGAACTACAGGAAGAAACGGCGGAGTAAGTTCGGGGATGAAAAAAGTGGAGTAGATGCGAGCTTAACTGCTTTAACATGCAACGGGACACGACAAAGGTATAATCACTGGCACTGAGTTGTTTTAACTTTCTTCAACGTTTATCGCAAAGTAATAAAGCACTTTTGCGTTTATGATTTCGCGTGAGACGTGCGGAATTCAAAAATCTGCAGCGATCAGCGTTTCGTTCATCGGCACTAAATTCGACTCAATAAGAATTTCAACAACGGGTGGTATTTTGTACCATCGGGCTCAGGACGTTTCCCGTAAAAGGAAACTTAAGCCAGGGGTTCCGGTTTGGCCAGAAGCCTTATCAACACATCGAATGCGTTCGTGTGCACCACCGGGTGCAGTTTCGTCATCATCCTGAATTGGGCAGGAGAGGAAAGACAACTGCACCGTCGTCCTTGATCTTGATACGCATCACTGATTTACAAAATGCATTTAGCATTTATGACGGAAGAGCAAAATTTGCTGAAGAAGGACAGTCAAGAGTAAGCTATTTTAATGATTTTAAACAGAGTTAATACAAATTGGTACAGAAAACCATCTTGGACAGAATTCCTAGTTTTTCAACCCAACATCTTAAAGACTAGAAGAGAACAGTGATGGAGAATTGAGCTCTTGTATCATCTCACAAATGGGTTCACAAAATTAATCTTTGAAGGTTGAAAATATTTTAAAGGATAACTGCTCAGATTATTAAATTAAAAATTTGTTAAATGCAGAATGAAAAAAAACACTAATGGGGAATCAATATTGATGGTAATACTGATAGCAGATAAATGATAACTTAAGGAAATTTCGTGTTGTTTTAGACCATTGCACAAATTTAATAAAAAGACTACAGGACTACTGTGGTATTGAAAAAATCAATGTAATGTGCAAAGCTGACCACAAAGTAAACAACTGTGTCGGGAAGAGTAAAGGCCCATGAATAAAGAATGAAATCGTAAAAAGGAACTGCGTGGATCAAGCGCAAAGAACACTTATCATTAGACTCAATGATCATAAAAATAAGGAAGGGTCTGGTTGGACACAAAAACGCGACACGCGACGCGATAACATCGCGAAACGCACGATGCTATGTTGTGAAGTTTGTTTGTTGCCTTTATTTATTTATATTAAAAGTAAAGGATTTTAAATAATCTCAATTTAAATTTAATTTTTAACTTCAGTAGTAACATTCTTTTTATAAATCTACGTAATTATCAATTACTTCGTTTTGTGACCGATTTAACTGACATCTTTTGGAAAAAGAATTTTTAAAACTTGTTATTAAATTCTTTCAATATTAATTTTTTATTATTTGACGTTTCAGCTCTAGGATGTGAGCCCTTTTCAAAAATCTAATATACGTTTAATTCATCGTGTGAAAATTATAATAATTAATAAAAATAAAACCGTACTGCACATTATTTTTTTTGCAACTTTATTTTTTGCAAGTGTAAACGGAAATTGTGTTTCTTCGTTACTTTTGCTTAATTCTCGTACGTACTGAATTTGATAAGGGTTAAACGAAAGTATGAATGTCGTT
>JABFOX010000128.1:0-21040 GCA_022817665.1 Axea sp. ZL-2020
ATAAAAAAACAAAAAAAAAAAAAAAAAAAAAATAAAAAAAAAAATACCATTCAAAAGTAAAAAATGCAGAGTTAAAAAAAAAAAAAAAAAAAAAACAAAAAAACAAAAAAAAAAACAAATACCATCAAAACATTGGTATGATAAAAAGTTGGTAATTTTTTGTCTTTTTTGCAACTCTAAATATGTCTGTACATTTACACAATATTTTAAATACAATGTTATTATATAACTATAAAATTTAATTCGAAATATTTAAACGAAACACTGATTGCATTTATTTATGACAAAATAATTTTGTAATAAGTCCTGATTCATTTTATATCTCTTGGAGCTCTACGCATTTCTATTAGAATCGTCAATTCCATGCGATCAAAATTGAAATATGTATTCTTTTATAATTAACCGACTTCATGCCTTTGAAATTCCGTTATTTCTTATTATCAAATTAATTCTTGATTTCTGGAATAATTTGTTCAAAGTTCAATACATCCGAAGTTTTCGAATTCGACCGACACAAAGTGTAAAGCGTATTCCGTTACATGTTCAAAAATCGGTGTCAATACGGTCAAAGAAGAAAAGAGCATTGCTATTCGATGCTCCGCATACAACGCGCTTTTCTTTATCATCCATTAAATTTTCCTTCCATCAAAACCCGTCACCTTCAATGCTCATTTTTTTTATCCATTTTATTTTTCGACTTCAATTATCTTCACATCCTTTTCTTGCAGACTTCAAATCCTAAAGACGTAGCTTATACACGGATCATACAAATAAAATCTTAACGTAAATCAACTTGTACTTCTTTCATGATGATGTTAAAGAAAGCAGTGATTACTTTTCATTATCCTTTAATAATGGAATTCTAAGATCGCCTCTTAAAAATGGAATATTTAGAAAAAATGTATCATCTGAAACGACAGTAATTAATGCCATAAAAAGCGCCATTGCTATTTTCCTCTTAAATTTTCAGTCACTTAAATATTAAAATTTCTAAATTATTTCTAACGCCTTGCTTTCAACAACCATAACATTACTTAATTTAACTAAACAGTAATTGCGTTCAATTTCCTAACACAGGGAAATTTCAAACACCAGCAGATTAAGCTTCAAATCAAAGAGTCTAATGCAAATATAAGTACATTTCACAGCAACACAGGCGACCTTTATGGACTGCTCTTACTCTGCGTATCAGAAGGTCATATTTAATGTCGTAACAGTAGTAATTGCAAGACTCGGTTAGCGTCTACAGAGCTTGGCACGCGGATTAAGTACACAGTGCAAATGTAACCATTAAAGCCAATTCACTTCACGTATTCGATATCCGTATAATGAAGAACAAAAGTTCCCACAAACTATGAACTTGAACGGAATAACTTAACATCAATTCAAGTCGATTGTCATGTAGTTCCTTTCTGATTCAATAAGTCTCATTCATTTCTCACTTAACGCATAGATTGGAACTTTCAAATTCTACAAGAATAATTTAAATTCATTAAATACCGTTTATTGTTTTAAAAATATTAAGCCAGTTTTCTAAATATTTCATTAAAACAGTTCAGATGATTGATCGATCAAACGAAATCGCGAAACCACCGATTTTTGTATTCAAATGCCTTTTTTATAAGGAGTTATCGATCGAGTGAAAGACTGCTTCCTTTACAATCAGATTAAGATTTAAGGAAAAGGTTGCTCTGGTACACAGAATGTAGAATAATCCTTGGGATTAGGTCGATGACCGTGTTCGCCGAAACAAATGTGGATGTCGACCTGCGTATGCTACGTTCCTTCCGGGTCCTCAGACCTCTAAAGCTGGTTTCGAAAATTCCAAGTGAGTCAGCCACAGCGTCATCAAACCAAAGCCAGCTAACTTCTATCCAGACCAACTCCCGATTACTCGCTTTATTTCAACTATTTTAGTTTGATTAGCTCGCAGTTTTAGTTCCCCTTGTTGTCGTTAGCTAGGACAGTCCACTTTGGCCATTCTGTCGGTGTACTTTCTATAACAAAACATGCGTTAAAATATCAGTTCTTATGACTGTCAATTAAAATTATTTATTATTAAACTAACAATTAGTTAAGTAGTCTCGTTGGTCTCTTAGAACATTTAGAAGAGTTTGTTTCGATTTGTCTTCGGTAACATAGGAAGCAGCTTTTAGGGCGTGATGGTTCTCTAAATGTTTGGCGAGCAATAATTGATGTCCACTTTCTTACATTCCCTTTTTACAAGCACTCTTTAGGATAGATTTGATCCGATGTTGTTGCACTTCGAACATATTGTATTAGAAAGTCGAAGATGTCGGTATGCTTGAGTACAAAACTAAACAGCAAAACGGAAACGATAAGTACACAGTAACACGTATATGTTGTCGCGCAATGCTAGACTGAAGGTGTTTCATATTTAGTCGTTCTATCTTTAGCAGCCGTCGATGAATAATGAATATAATTCACCCTGTATTGGAAAACACGTTTAGTATCGCGACATGCTCAGCAACAATATGTTTACTGGATATTGTACTTCGAGTCTTATCCTTGAAAATTAACGCCGAACTTCAATTCATCTCTTTGTTTTCAATTCGGTATTGACAGATGTTAACTTTTTGATCCAAATTCAGGGTGGGAGTTAAATTTCGTTAAATTCGAGCGGTAATAATAATGATAATAATATGAATAATTAAACGTGTTTTTTATCTCGCTTTGGAAAAGAAAATGAAAATAACTGAAATATTAAACAAACTGATGTCTTGCAATGAATAAATATTTGCGTTTAAGATGAAATTTGTAGTGTTTTGTCATTAATTTAAACGTTTCATGCAGATTGGTAATCTCATTTTTATATTACACAATTAATTCATTGGCATAAAAATTGTTGGTTGCACTTTTATTCCTTTTGTAATGAAAGTTTTTGTTCGACATTTTTAAGGTGATTAAAACATCTGAAAAACGCAAAAAATATTTATATGACTTGAAATCTTATAAATTCTATTAAATAAAAATGAGATGGCTAAAATTACCATAAATATTTAAATTTAAATTAATGGCAAAGTACTGCAAAATGAAATTCAATCTAAAGTAATTTGAAATTAAAATCATAAATATATCATTTTGGTGTTAAAGACTATTATTTCCTCAAACTGTAAATCGTGATAGATAAAAAATTAATAAGTTATTTTTAATAAAACATATGAATTATTATTATTTTTTTAAAAAATATCTGTACAAGGTAATAAATTAAAAAAAGTGTATATCTTTATTTAAAAAGAACACTTGTCTATAACAAAGATTTTTTTATCATTCGTGACGATATATTTAATGAAGTATATTAAATTGTGGAAATAAGAGTTTGAATTTTAAATTTCAGAAAAAATAATATTCCCTTTGATAAACAAAAATTAATGAAACGATGCAATATTTATCTCTGTGTAAATTATGTTAGATTAAAGTAATCAGAAAATCAATATTAAATCAGAAACCACAAAATATCTTCTTTCTAGGTTTGGCAAAATAATATAGAATTAGAAGGTAGCAATTAAAACACTTATATCTGTTTCCAATAGGCTGCTAAATTATTTAATTATGGACTAAGTATATACATTTTATATTAATACTATTTAACTATATATATACACGTATGTATACATGTATGTGTCTATATACATTTATATTTATATCCATACATATATACATAACATTAGGATTAGAAAACCTTAATTTATATCAATGTTTCTCTCATAGAGAATAGATCACTGTGCAACCTATTATACAAAATCACTTTACATAACAGAATCATATCCCGATGAAAATAATTTAAATTAAATAAAGCTGAAACATAAAAAAGATTTTGTCGACTTTATTTAACTTAATATTTTTTATTAGGACATAATTATATATTTTTTTAGGACATAATTAACAAATCTAAGTACATTGAATCATTTTTAATACGTTACGTTATTAATCGTCTTAATGCATCTTACATTTTTTAAGACGTTGACCGAACTTTGACGTCTTAACAAGTTCGCGAAGTTCACACTGGACAATTGATGATTTCACATAAAGAATGCATTCAATTAAATTAAACAACCAAAAAATTATTACATCAAATTCAGAATTGCAAATAATGTGAAGTATTTCAGTGAATTAATATCCTTATTTTGCATTAGTCAATTTTGAAAACTAAAGTTGTAAATTTGTTAATAATTCAATGGTCTCTATATGTACTAAATTCAAAACAATGTCTTAAAGAAAAAAATCAATTTTTAATGAAAAGTACAAACGGAAATTCGAGTACTAAATTGCTGTCTGTCGAAAAATATAAACGAAGTAATAATCGATTGTCAATATTTATTTACATAAAATGACTTCAAATGTTCAATCAAATTTATCTACTGCCAGAAATATCTTGCGCTCTGTCATTAAAGAAATGATAACACTTTCGCATAAAAATAGTAATAACAAACTGAGAGAGTTAAAATCAACACAAGTACAACTAATTAATTTATCTCCTCTTATCAACTCATATATTTATCACGAAAACCGACCAAACCGCAATTCTGAATTAAACGCGAAAATTCGTCAGGATTTGAACTCAAGTCGAATCTCGCGAACCACTCATTTGCACTCACATCATCCAAACATAACATCATCGATATCCGAGTTCAGCTAGAACTACATATAGAACAGACAGTAGATTAAATAATTAAGTAGTGAATTAGCGCAATAGAGTAGTATGTAGTAAAGTGTGGCGGGGTGTGTGTGTTTGGGGCAGGTTCATCACGGCGTTCCCGCAAGGCATAAACCTGGATATGGATCTGCGCACTTTGCGTGCGATACGCGTGTTGCGACCGCCCAAACTAGTCTCCGGCATTCCGAGTGAGTAGTGCTTCAATTATTGCCAAAAATCCCAAAGGATGTCATTACGAACATTGATGATAATGTCACGTAACAGACGCAAGGGCAAGACAAACAAACAGCACGAAATAACTAAAACTCTTTGTTGCTTGTTTACGCGCTGGTGATTTCAGTCAGATAAAAACACGATCAAACGTACACTCATTCAATCTCTCAGAAAATTTGATCGTTTTAAAATAAATCATTTCCAACGATTTAACTTTAATCATTTCGTTTACAAATGTTCTTAAACTTTTGTTCATTTCATCGATTATAATTAAAGATTATTTAAATTTGAAAACAAAATCACCATTACAACAAATAAAAAAGATCGCCGAGCGATTGATCGATCGCTCGTTTCGTCAAACGAAATATTACAATGTGCATTTTGCGATACAGGTCTTCAGGTGGTGCTGAAGTCAATCATCAAGGCTATGGCACCGCTGCTACAGATCGGTCTGCTGGTCCTCTTCGCCATCGTAATATTCGCAATTATCGGCCTCGAGTTCTATTCGGGAACCCTGCACAAAACGTGCTACAGCATAGAAAATATTTGTAAGTTCAATTAAATTTATTAACACCAATGAGCCATGTAACTCTGTATCTTCCGCAAAAAATCTCCTAACGAATTCGTTCAATGTGTACTCGAATAATTTTCTATTCGGAGAATGCAAAGCATTTTATATAAATACGGAACAATAACGAATATCCAGGAAATGAAATTTGGCATTTTTATATATTTTAGAATAAATAATATTCGAAAATAGAAACATACTCAATTGAACAAGCACCCTTCCATTATTCAAATAAGAATTTTGTATACATACATAGAACATAAAAGAACCGTATGAATATATTCATGGAATCGGTCTATTATGCAAAAGTCATCTAATATAAGACCCGTTGTATTTCATCAATAGATTGGCTACACTAGGACGTAAAACGAAATTATTCATTTTGCTATTTAATAATTACTCAGTGTTGAAAGTATACTTCCTACTAATGCATCGCAGTTAATCGTATGCAAGCTACGTTTTATATAGTTATCCAAATAAAGTATTAAACTTTTGTAATATTTTTTAATAAGTATTTACTAATTTCTTGGCGCGCTATTTGCTGTAAATATAAATAAAACTAGTTCTCCAATATGAAAATGAATATGAATACATATACCCATATTTTATAAGTTTCGTTATTATTATGCATAAACTATAATTTGTCTTAACTTGGGTAACGAAAATAAAAGATATTTTTGCAATTAAAAATACTGTGCTATCAGAATCGAGAGCTTTTCATCCGATCAAAGGAGAAAAATGTGAATAGTTAGAAATATAAGTATGTTGCTTGAGTAAAGAAATATTATAATATTTTAAAATAATATTGAATTAAATAACACGTCAATTATTCTTATTTAATAAAAGTTTATTTGCTTTTCAACTAATAAACAACTGAAAAGTCCATTTATTAAAAAATTAATTTTGCAATCCTGGCTTTGAGCCAAAAGGTTTTATTTGTTCTCTGACAGCTATTAAAATATTGAGGATTAGAGCATACCATTATTGTTATTATTATTATCTAAAGTAATACCATGCATTTGTGTATAATTCTTGTACAGAATTTGTGGAATTCTATAATTATGAAAATTACAATAAGTTATTATTTGTGTAATAAGTATGGAATAATTTAGGATTTGAGAGTACCATAATGAATGTTACTACTTTTGAATTCAAAAATGTATTATTATCTCATCTATTATTTTCTCAAAAGCTGACAACCAGCTATAATAACTGATAAAACTGCTTAACTCTTGAATTATTTTTTATAATGTTAATATATGTATCGTTAATAAATGTCATTTAATTTTATTGTTCATTACAATTTGAATTAAATTCATTTTATTTAGTTATCATGATTATTTTATATCAATACTTATGCCTACACTGTGCAAATATATGGTAAACATATGAATCATATCATAAAGACAGATATTGTCCCAAGTAAATAGTAACTTTTGCAATAGAACCAAAATAGTCTGTTGTACCGAAGACAATAATTGTGTAAATTGTCTTGTCATTCTATACTGTGACTTAAAGGCGCCATAACTTTTTAAAAATAGTTCTATGACATTTTGTGTTTATTGAATCCAGTTGTGTGTTAGAGCATTCCAAAATGGAGGTAAATAAAGAGAAAATTCAACACATTCTTCAGTGCCACTACGACCAATGGGAAAAAGCGGAGCAAGCGACCAAAAAAATTTGTGCTGTTTATGTACCAAATACAGTATTGAATGCAACAGTAAAACGTTGGTTCCAACGCTTCCGATCTGATAATATGAACGTCGAAGATGAGACACGCTCTGGTAGGCCAATCGTCGAAAATATTGATAAAATCATGGATATCGTCGAATCGGACCGGTATGTGTACCTTATTCCATTGCTTAGGAACTGAAGATTAGGCAGAAAACCGTTTGGAACCATTTGCATAAGGCTGGTCTTACGAAGAAGTTCGATGTATGGATGCTACATGAATTGACACAAAAGAACCTTTTAGACCGAATTGATACTTGCGATTATTTGCTGAAGCGTAACGAAATTGATCCATTTTTGAAGCGGATAATAACTGGTGATGAAAAATGGCTCACATACGAGAACAACAAGCGAAATAGATCGTGGTCTAAACGCGATGAGCCGACCCAAACGATCGCCAAGTCCAGATTAACGAACAAGAAGGTTTTACTGCGTGTTTGGTGGGATTGGAAGGAAATCCTCCACTATGAGCCACTCCCATCGGGACAATCAGTCAATTCGAACCTATACTGTCAAAAACTGACCAGATTAAAGCAGGTGATCGACGAAAAGCGTCAAAAATTGAAGGGTGTTGTGTTCCATCAAGACAACACCAGGTCGTACACATCTTTAACAACACGCCAAAAACTCTGCAAACGTGGATAGGAGGTTATGTCGCAATCGCCATATAGCCCAGACTTGGCACCAAGCGATTACCACCTTTTCAAGCATTTGCAAAATTTTCTTGATGGTAAAAAACTGGCCTCAAGAGAGGCTTGTGAAAATGAGCTGGTCAAGTTTTTTACTAATAGAAACGAGGACGTCTTCAATCGTGGAATAATGAAATTGCCTTCAAATGGACAAAAGTTATCGAACAAAACGTCGCATATTTGATCTAAATCAAAAAATTCTAACTTTGTTAATTTCATAGTCGAAATAAATAAAACGCTCAGAACTTTTTACTTCACCAAATGTTATTTTTAAAAAAATGATACGTGGTCTTATGTATCTTCAAAGTTTTAAATAAAATATTCTTGCATAATAAATGAAACTTGAAAATGGGTTACATTTATATATATGTATATAAAAAATGTGTATTTTAATAAATAAAAAAAAATATTACAACAAAGTTTAGTATGTTTTACAGTATTTATCAGATTAAACATTCGTTTTTTTATCACTATCAGAATGCGTCAATATAAATTATACATCTTTTCTAGAAGTAATGTTAAAACACGTAATTTATTCCAGTATACGTAAAGGAAATATTTTTACGAATAATTTTACGTTCAGACTAAAATGAAACGTGAACTTCAAACCATTTATAAAATCACGACGATAACGTTTTGTCTTTTACAAGTTTAATAAAGTTAACTGTACTGTATTACATTAAAAACAATTTTGCAAATTTCATAAATGTTATTAATTACCTAGCAAGTCATTATTGGGACTAATTTTGAAACGAAAGACATAATTAAGCAATTTCTTGCATCTTTCTTTAGCGTTGTAACTTTGACAAACAGAACCGACGATAGAATCAGATTTTCAAAATGATTTCTTTATTAATATAATAATATTAAACAAAATGAATTCCTTTTATGAATACTTGAGTTTCTGTATGGCATTTATGAAACTTATAGAAAATTATAAAAAGTAACGTTTCTACTCTGAACGAAACGAACATTTAACAGAATGAATAATTAACAATTAATTATAATAATTAATGATAGCAAGTTAATTTAATTTAGTATTTTAACTAATATATAAACTATAATTTAACTTTAATCATTTATCAAATAAATCATGATAATAACAGCAATTCGGAATATATTATCAGGACTTAAAAAATATGATCGTGACCGAAAAAGCAGAGTACATATAGAAGGAATGGAATTTTTCTTTGATTTTTCCACAAAATCGAGTGATTTTGTATGTTTAAATCACCAACAGCCACGTGCAATTGATAATGTTATAGTCGCACAATCCACACCGACACGAAAATATTACTTGTTGCTGGCTCGGTAATAATGAATACGGTGCAATTGATGAAGACTCTGGCTTTGTGTCGGTGGACTGATTAATGAGTCTTTTTGTTCTAAATAGATCAAATCGTGAAGGAGGGCGAACTGCCAAATCCATGCAACACGGACATTGAATCCGAAGCGCCTTTCGGCGCTCACGTGTGTAACGCTAACGTCTCAATCTGTGATGACCGCTGGGAAGGACCAAATAATGGCATCACCAGCTTCGACAACATCGGTTTCGCCATGCTCACTGTCTTCCAGTGCATCACTATGGAGGGTTGGACTGCCATATTGTACTGGGTAATGCTCGAAATATGTTCATCAGTGTTAATTTTTCTTCGGTTCTAATGTGTGTACATATATATGTATATATTCTCTTTATATACATATGCATTGCATACATGTCAATGTTTCGCGTTCGCGGTATTACACATGTGACTTTGCAATTACACAAAAAAGACTTATTTCACTTTTTAAAACTTATTTGTTCTTTTACGCGTTTATCCATTTATACATTTATTCCTTTATTCAATTATTTATTAATTTATTTATCTGTTTATTTATGTATTTATTTATGAATGTATCTATTTATATATAAATATATTTACATATGTATTTTTTCATATATTTATTTATCTATGAATTTATTAATCTATTTATCTAATTGCAATGAATAGCACATTTATATATTGATTTATTTATTCAATTATTTATGTATTTATTTATATATTTATTGATTTATTTATTATTTAATTTTTTAATTAATTAATTTATTTATTAATTTGTTGTTTATTCATCCAATTGTCCATTTACCCATTTATTTAGATCAATTCCAAAGATCTGCTCCACATTTTATAAAAAGTTGAAATTTGTTAAATCAGTTATGAGTTTTAAAAAATGTACTGTCAAAATAGTTCTTTTTCCTGAAGTAACTGGACATTGTTTTTTGTACCAGATATCCAACGAAATTATTCACGCACTGTAAAATTATAGTTTAAAGTATATTCATCTGAACGCGGTTAGATTCGGCTTGTTTCGGTGCACTAATCAGAGTTAAATATCACTCTAATTAATGCAGACATGTCGCTCATGATGGATTGAATTACGCAAATTTGAGTAATTAATCGTGAGTTTTTACAGTGCGCAGTCATCTATTCGTCTATGTGCTTTGATGTTCTTTTCTTTTTTGTTCAAAATTTGCTTTACGTGGGTTTACGTTTGTCGAATAAATCACATTTCTGATTATCTTTTTGTTTGGTCTATTATGTAGTATCTTTTCACATTACAAACTGTTAATTTATGAAAAGTATCAAATTAATTACAATAAACCATTGCTCAACATTTCAAATATTTCTAGAAATATTACGCAACTTTCTTAAGAATAATTAGGATTGGGCTGGAAAATTAAATAATAATTAATAATCGTTGCTGAACATAAATGATGAATTATTAAATCATTCGTAAAGATGTAAAAATATTTCTTAGTTATATGTTACAAATATTTTCGAAAATGTAAGTCTGCTATAAAAAATAAGCGATTTATGCTTTTACATAATGTTATAAAAAGTAAGTCAATAAATTACCTAATTATATAAATTATTTATATATATTCGAATAAACTACATTAAAATCATTACAGAAATTTTAATTAATTTCATTCAAATTTAATTCAATTCTAAATCATAATATGACGTTTTTTCAATCGATTAATTCCCAAAATGTTATTAGAACAAATTATTTAAATCCAGAGTCTTAGATTTATTTTCTGTTGGTATCATTATAATTATTTACAGATCAGATTTTGAATATTTTATAATAATGCATAAAATTACGTTTCCTTCGATAATTTTAACATTGCTAAACAATTATTAAAATATAACGCAAGTTGCCCTACATATTTTAAATTTTGTTGCAGTAATAAAAATTATAAGTTTTATCATAACGTAACAAAGACGGTCATACATTTTGATCATTTTAATCTTGTACTTTATATAACTTTTCAAATCGAATTTTTATCAATTAAGTTTACGTTTACGAATTATTTAGTAAATTAACCGTTTTATTGAATTATTTTGTCGACTGCATAAATTTATCTATAATGATCCAAGCTAATCTTCAATACTTTTACATGAACTTTTATATTTATAGAAATTTGTTGCAATTCTTAGTCGCGTATTTATCTTCCAAGTCTTTGAATTAAATTCAGAAACATTGAAAATAATTACCATCAACTTTTATTGCGAAAACGAATATTTTTTCACTGAGTTACTTTTTCGGCAAATAAAACATGAACTAACGTTGTTGAATTGGAAAAAAAGTTGTATAAAAAATGTATTTGCAATACAGAATAGAAATGAAACGGTAATTAATTTTGCATTTCGATTAACAGAACACGTTGAATTATTTACGCGTAATGACAAAGAAAATCAAATTAAAATATTTTTCTCGTGTGAAACTATTATGAAAGAAACGACAAACAGAAACCCTTGAGTGTTTTCGTGTTATTTCCGTATTTGTGACAACCATTTTCTCCTGTCCTATGTTTTTTTTCAAATGTGACAACATTTTGCTCACAAAACGCTTAAACTTGACCCTAAAAGTGCAATCTTTGCTACTATGACTCGTAACTCCGGCGTGAAAATTTCTATTCCCATTAACTATTTCTACAATCTCAATGTTAATTAACATCAAATGCCTCTTGTTTAGCATTTCGTGCTCGATTGCAATGACCTAGCTCGCGCAGGCATGATGCAGTAGTCAGGTCATCATCGAATCGCGAGGGAAATTAATTTAGTAACGAATGCAACACTGACGTATATATTCACCTTGCTCAGTATAACACTGTCAGTTTCAGCCTTCTCTGTCTGTCTACGTTATATATCAAATGCTAAACTTATCGTCAAACTCTCGAGTCATGCGACGAATCATCCTTGTTTCTCTGCAAATTTGTAACTCAAATAGCTTGTCGAACGCGACTCGAGATTTTGGCGATACTCATGTTTTCGATAATATGTGCGAAGAGCTTGAGGTTACCTTGTGAGCGTGCAATTTGCTTCGTTCTGTGAATTACAATTCAATTCGTTCTAATTCGATAAAATTACCACGTCAGACTTTAATCGCGGAATTCTTTTAATTCAATTCATATTAAAGATTCATTACGATTCCGAAGTGAATGACAATTATAATTTATTGATTGGCATTATTAGAAATATATTTTCATTTTAAAATAAAGCGTGTTGGAAAATAATTTTAACGGATTTTTTTTTAATACTTGAATAAATAAATAAAATGATATGTTCTGTTTTACTTAGTATTGAGATTGTTTGATGTAATATTCGTTAAATTTCAGTATTTTGTTACAAGAATTTTAATTATTACAAAAATTAAGAATAATTAGAAATTTTTACAATAACATTCAATAATTATAATTCAAAGTATTCATCTTAAGTGTGATTATGAAATTTGTCTTGATACATTGATACTATAAATTTTAATGGAAAAATATGAGTAGCATAATAAATTTATTATTGTGATGATCTCAAATCTTATAATAAAAGAGTGACTGTAATATATAAATATAAATTATAAAAATAATAATTAAGCATGACAAATATTTGTGTGCAATAAAATAAAAACACCCATTTTATTTGCATTAATATTATATTTATTTTTCAATAATTTCATTGCATTTCCTTTTTAATTAAAAAGTACATTAATACATATATTTAATAATCAGAATTTTTATGTTTTAACAAAACTTACAAAAATATGATTTTAGATATAAGTTTAATTATTTTTGACAATTTATATTCTCTCCTGCCTTATCTCTACTTCGCTAAAATGAGAAATAATTGTATTCTTCACGAAGTTTGTGAAAAACGTCATTTGCTCTACCTACAACGTCAAATAATCATAAAATGTGCTCTTTTACAAATGACCGTAAAAAAAGGAATGTCTTCGTTAAAAATAATTATTTTTTCCACTGTCATAAGTTACGAAAAGTACCCTTTTCAACACGCAGAAATTTCTAATGATTAGAATATGAATCATTAAGACATCATTCGTCAAAAATACATACGAAACGAAGATGAACATTTAAAAGACACTCAAGCACCTCGTATATATAGAAGATATGAAAGTTTTTCGAGTGATGGCGTTAGTCGAAAAGTGCATTTGAAACACGCGTGCGACTAATTTGGTCAATTATTCAAACACGGTTTAAATAACGTCATTGCTTGAAAGGGAATTTTAATAACGCCATTGATCATCTGGTTCGACAATGTCATTACTGCTATTATATTTATGTGTACTCAACGTTGATTGCATTCGATGTAAAGAAGCAGAAAAGAGAAACAACAAGAACATGCACGTGCATTATTCGATGACGAACTACCTGCGTTATCTTCACATTTTTACGTACCAAAATAATCATGTTTATGAATCGAATTCGCGTAATGCACGACATCGTTATTTTTGCATAATTCTTCAGCTTCGGCTTCAACGGTGCTACAAATCGATGAGAAATTATGCATCGAAATATCACCGCTACAATTGAGAGAGTTGTCGTTTCTCATAAAAAGCATCGTACACGTAGATGTAAATAATGTAAACGAGAAAACATAAACTGTACCTTAATGTAAATCTCTTTTCTCCAAGACTGCTAATGTGTTTTTACTATCTCTGTGCTCATTCTTCTTGATATTTTCTGCATCTCAATGGTTCACTCGAATCTGTTTCAGAATCATACAATTACTAATTCGATTAATTTTACAGACAAATGACGCTCTCGGTAGCACGTTCAACTGGATTTACTTTATACCTTTGATCGTCATTGGATCATTCTTCATGTTAAACTTAGTTCTCGGTGTCTTGAGCGGGTAAGTATCCAATAAACGTATTAAAATCGATATTATCCATTGCGAAAGTTCCTTTATCCTTCAGCGAACATAATAAGTTACTCGTGTAATTTTTATTTATATTAAAATTTTTCGAGCAGTAATAATGACATTTGCGGAAACAAATTATGACCTTCGAATGAATGTCCCATATTTCAAACAGATGAAATGAAACATTTTAAGCACTTATATGCATACAAAATAATATTATTTCACGAAGAATGAAATTCTAAGACTTAATAAAACGTAAATATTTGTACTACTTAAAACTGAAGAAGAAAAGTGTACAATGTGCATAATTATTATAAATTCTTTGTAAAATAAACCTCAAAATACAGATTAGGTTTTTTATCTTGAAACAACGAAATGTCTCAAAAACTTCGCATAGAATCAACAAATTTGTGGCCGAAATATATTCGTCAGTGAAAAGGTATCCTATGATACCAGTTTCAACCACCATCCCCACCCTTTTCCAGCGGGTGAGACGAAATATTCAACAAGAACCACTGTTTTTAAATAAGTCCCAAAAATATGTCGGGCAAATTTCAATGTATTTTTTTCATATTATGTTTTAATCTGAAATTGTAAAAATTTAAATTTACTCTTTACCATTATTAGATCGAGAAAGAATCTATGTTTAAACTTCGTAGGTTTTCTCTATCTATATAATTGCAATAAATTTAAACTACTGTATCTTTCAATTAAAGTATAATTCAAAAAAATAGTTCAAATAAACTTTATGTATTTTGTGACTCAAGAGATGAGATTAGGCGATCGAAATTAATATTATTAACTTTGCCTTTTTGAGACGAATAAATGTAATTCATAATTTTTTGATTCAATGAGTAGATTTCAAAACATTTCGTTATCTCTGATTGACATTTGTATCAAGTAAGATACAACCAATGGTCTGAAAATAAATGAATTTGTTTAAACAAATTTTTTTTAACAAATGAATCTCTACAAAAGAAGAGTAACAAATTTAAATATTGATTCATTTTTGATGTTGAATCATACATTGATTCACATCACTGTACGAATATATGTTTTTGAATATCAGATTTGGATTACGAAATTGATTAACAATCTCACAAACTAACGATGAATCAACATTGATTCAACATTACTAAAACGGAAATTAGTGCAATACCACATTAATAAAATGTCAAATCTATATGTACATTACATCTATATCAATATTTCATCTGTGTTAGAATTCTTCTTATAAATGAATATTATTATGTAGACAAATTGTACAATTGTATAATATAAATGTTAGAATTTGACAAATATAATATTAAATATAAAAGATGATTTTTATTAAAACTAATTTAAATGTGACATTGTTTGTCTTTCGAAGAGTAAAGGTTAATGTGTAAACATGCTGTTTTTCTGCTGTCAGGGAGTTTTCTAATGAAAGAACACGCGTCGAAAGACGAGCCGCATATCAAAAAGCCAAAAGAAAACGTCTATTCACAACTGCATTCAGTTCCTATTTAGATTGGATCACGCAAGCAGGTTTAAGATCTTTTTACTTTGGTTGTGGTCTAAAAAGCTATTTCCCCCCTTTCTATATTAATTTAAGCATAAATCACTAACAATAAAACAGCCCACGATAAATCGGCTCAAAGCTTCCGCAGTGCTCCAAAGTATAAATGATCGCTACGAACCAGCAATGCAGTACAGTTGGCAATGTGTTATCGCTAGATTATGCTAATTAATAACAATTTTGTTTAAGTCATTAATATTAAATAAAGTATCTTTATTTTATTAATTTAAATTAAACCCCCTTTAAAAGTACGTTATATAGGTTAAAAATTTATTCAAACTAGAGTGTTTCTAATGAATTTCACCCCATAAAAACATGCCTCAATGGGACTTAATAATAATTCATACCAATCTGAAAGGTTATTTTGAAATGAATTTTATATTTATTGTCTTACTAACTAATAGTTTTATATCTAATATTGTTTTGACGAAGTAGTCTAAAAACGTTAATTGAACTAAGCATTGAAAAGTTATGCATAAAAAATACACAAATATGTTTCTGTTTGTCTGGAGCATAATATACGATTTGTTGAGTAACTAACACTACTAGAATTTGGTTTCACTACCACCTTTACCACCATTGCACACCATTATGCTTCTGAAAATTAATACTTTTTGAATGACATATATATTTTTTCTCCATGTACGTTTTCTTAACTCGAACAACCTCACAAACGAGATAAGGTACAACTTTCGACAAAATTTCAATACATTTGTTCACTTTATACGTCAAGTAATACAGTATAAAAATACATCGCTATAACGGATCAATATAATCAAATTATTTTGTGCAGAATGATTGTGCGTTGATGGAAAATCAGTATTTAACTATTCCTGCTCCAATTAATCGCCAATGGATCAAATTAAAATTATCATACAATGACATACACAATATTCTAATCATAAGTCACATTCGGAGTCGATAAATTTACACCATGTCGTTAAAATATCAGGGATCTATTGACCATTTAACTTTAATTACACCACATGGAAAACACTTCACAATTACTTCATATCGTTGTTCATTAATGAAACTTTCAAACTTTGGATCAAATTTGAGTCAACTGTTCAATTAGGACGGTTGATAGATTGTACGTTGTTGGCTGATTCGGTATTGGGAACATTAAATCACCTTATATTACATATACAGATATTTTAGTTAACATTTCAATTTATAAAAATCTTTTCTAAGTCCTCGATCGATTAAAAACATGCAATTTTTGTACAGAAAAATTACAGAAAATATAATCAAACGGCTAGATGGAAATAACCATTAGCGCAGTGTTCGACAGAGAAATTCCATAGTTTTGTTTCCATCGATGACCATTTTGATTATGTAAGAAAATTAGGTTTATGTACTAATTATTTTTTTCGAGCCATCTTTTTTATAATTATTTAAACAAATGTACGTCGTTTCCTTGTCAACAAAAACATCATCTAATATCTCTTAAGGAATTGATATGAAATATTAAAACCTTCAAGTCGTTTGAATCGTTCGTATAAACACCTAACTTTTTTCATAACCATTCCGCGATTAAATCACTTCGTATAAATCTTATAAAAACAATCACCGTTTCCACAGCACTTGATGTCAAATCATTTCAATAGCATAATGTTCAAAATACATACTTTTTGCAATGCTCAAAATTTACTAATTATACATGTCATGGAAGATTTCATATATGAATTGTTCAATGAACTTGATCTTATTAAATTATGAATATCGTATTGATTTTTGCGACAACAAAAAGTATATTCTTAAGAAAATCTTATGAACACTGCAACAGAATTTCAGAACTCAAGTTAATTCTGAGCAGAGACTTGTTAGATGCACAGAGGATCACTAGAGTCTCGGGACAGAAGTGGAGTTAATGACTTTTTGAGGATTCCGAGCTCTTATCCGCTAGTGACTGTTTAATGGTTCCAAGCAGACACTGGGTCGATCGAACCCAGCGGATGAACACTAAAATCACCGAAGTTATTTAGAGTAATGACTCGAGAATTTTATTAATTTTGATCCTAAATGAGATCAAAAGGAATGCTATGGAAACTGAGAATAATGGTCTCGGAAGACCTTAAGTTAAAATATAGTTATGATTTTGAGAAGCAAGAATAAATCGGAAAACAACGTTTTTATGCAAATGATTTATTCATATATTTGTTGCAAGTAGATGCAATACAAAGAAGATACTACAAAAGAAATGCCTCAACGAATGCATCAAAGAGTATGCGAGTCGTGTCGATGATTCCGCGAATCAGGCGTACATAATTTTGATTACTTGAGTCGTTTGCGGAAATATGCTTCTGCGCCAGCTAGCGCCCAAAGATATTGCGATAGTGTCGGATCAAGAGTTACACTTATGGCGCGCATGCACACAAATACTCACGATACATATCAAGCATTGTGCGTTTTGATTTTTTGACAAATTGTATCAGTGGTGTTAGTAAAAAGTAACTAAGCAAAAGAACTAAAGTAAAGTTCATGGTGTTAACTGTCATCACAATTCAATATGTTTATGCCCATAAATAACTTTATTTACATTGTTGTTAAAAAAACGGAATTTTAATGTATAATTAAAATATCAGGATATGTTATTGATTAAAATAAGCAAATTAATTAATTAACAAAAAAGAAATAAAAAGGAATTGCACGTAAAAAATGTTCACAAAGAATAAGTAGCTTTTTTATTATATTATTATTGTCGGATAACAATATCTGCACCTATTTTCCCACATACATATATTCGTTGCTTCCTTGCTCCCATGTTACAAATGGATGGTATATAGTGAGAATTCTGTTCAAATTTAACGCTCCGTTAGACATTGATGATTCACGAGCTACTGCACTCAATTCATTGCTAACATTCAAGTGCCATTTATCGCACAGCCTGAACAAGTCTAATTTTTACAAGGCATTTATAAGAAAATATAAAACAATGAGGTACTTACTTAATTAATGATAAATTATCCGATTTCTAAACCATATATTTGATTCATCACCTATTCGTTTGAAATGATAGTACAACTACTAAACTTAAAGTAATGATCATCAATTATCATTTGAAAATAGCACGTCACCTCACGGTTGATGAAACTTAACAATTTCCATCGGTAAAGGAAGATCACAAGAATGTATTTATGTAAACGATTGCTTATTCCAACATTCATGATCATATTTTAACATATAAAATAAAAAAACAATTAGATCATTACTTGAATTGTCTAAGTTTCATTTGCGTAAGTGGCAAAGTAATGATCGTATTCTAGTCACTCCCATCAAACCTGTTAATCGCAGTCAAGTTATAAAGATGAATTTGAAGATGGAAGATTATTTGGTAATTATCGGGTATTACCCCCCCCTGAAACATGGTATCGATATATGTAATCGACGCAAATTCTCACGCTGATTTCGAATCTGTAAATATTTCGCGGCGGTCATAAACGGTTATCAAGATTTCGCGATTTTCGGTTCAGGACGCACAGCATACGGCTACATTTCCGACCTGCATAATATGCAGGTATTCCTAAATTAGATCTAACAGTTGATCAGTTAAACCTTTATCACACATGATTGAAGGTATTCAGACAGTATGTACTAATTTTTGTCATGAAGTTTGATTACCATGAACAATGCAATAACTTTACCGGAAACGCACATCAGAAATTCTGATAGCATTTCAAAGTACTAAATGTTATTACATAAGCAGTGTTTACATTCTGACAGATTACGCATCTGAGACTATCGTTACATCTATGTTAAATTTCTGATGGTATGATCCAGTTTAGTTATGAAAATTGTCAGATCATTGATCCATTAATTCAGGTAACCATAAAATTAATTTTGTGGCTAATATTAAATTTAACGGTGATAAGAAATAACATTAAAATCAATGTTACAAATACTCAGACTAGTACAGTGTGTGAAAAACCAACCATCCATGTATCTTCTTAGCTCAAACTATTCTTTGTCGCAAACAACCATCATCTTATCAACATTAAATCTATTACTGGATAGAGAAATATGCAGATTTCGGCAATTTGTAATAAAGCATTTTCAAAAGTTCGTGTTGCTATTAAAGTTTCAAGAAATGTCTGTTTATATATTGATTGATAATAAAATAGATTATCATTACATCCCATTTGGCCGTAATGCTGGCAGGATATATTGCATGATGCGATTAACTGGGTTTAAATTGTACGCCGTACAATGGTTTGGTTTGCAGAACACTAACCGCAATACTTTTAATATTTCAACTTGTTCAAATTTTGATTACGTATTTTGCTAGTTTACTCTTCGATAAGCTCTCCACTGAGCAAGTGATAATTTTTCATTTAAACAATTTATCTAAAGTATTAAAAATTGTAGCGTTGTTGTGATTAAGTTTGAATACCATGAAATTGCTTTGATTGTTAATAAAAACGAATAGAAACATTTTTCAATATTAATTTTGGATCTTTTTAAAATCTGTTCGGGTTTAAAAAGTCAGGAAATTTCTTTAGTACTGCAGAATAAAACAAAAATCATCCCCATTTCTATTACAAAACATTTTAAAAATGAACATTCACAAGAATATCTTATTTTCTAGAATTGAAAATCATATTTCAATACATTTGAGATAATGTAAAGTATATTTATATCGCAACAGTTTAGGTAAACAGATGATTGTTTTTTTATTACACAAATTAATAATTTTTCATAAGAGATGTATGCATAAATGTGTCTTTTTCGTGGAAAACTTTGTTTTATTTAATCATGTTACTACTGAAATAATGTTACATCTTAAATACTTAATAATTGGAAATAAAACAACAATAGTAGATTATTTATTGAAGACGATGCTAATAACAATACAGTAATGATTATTAAACAATAAATTACATTTTTATAAAGAATTAGAAATTATAAATAAACGTGATAATCTAAATATATATAAATTACGCATAAATATTGTAATTTTTAATTTTTATTTACTAATTCGCAATCGATACATTAGTCATGCTTTTGTGATTCAGTTGAAAAAATTCATATTGACAGTTTTTTAAACAAAACTATAATTAATTTATATATATATATAGTAATATAATGATTATTTAAAAATAACAAATTGTCTCGTACAAGTTAACAGGAATGACTGATTTTTCACTAATTAAACAATTTTAGTTTAATTAACAATAATTATTTAACAAAACATTAATTTTAATTAAGTTCCAATTTGATTTTTAGGTACAGAAGAAAAATGTAAAAATAATTTATTTGTAAATACAACAAAAAATGGGTTTTCAAATAAAGGAACAATAACGTTGAATTTTTTAATTAAAATACATCAAAACTTACAATAATTTGACATGAAAAGCATACATTTTTGTAAGTATAATTTCTTTAATATAATAAAATTAAACAAAT
>JABFOX010000129.1:0-21028 GCA_022817665.1 Axea sp. ZL-2020
GCGGTAATTTTTGCATGTAAAAATACATCTTTACTTTGCAGTTGAATATAATTATTGGAGCATCAGAGTATAAAACACTAATTTATGTTTAGTGATTTTGATTATTACATAATAGTGAATTTTAATGCCTGAATTTTTCTTTTCTTGTTTAGTTTATAAAGCAGAAATATTAACATGAATTATATAATATGGTAAGATTAATATTTTATAATTTGATATATTTTATATATTGTATCAAATTAGTTTGCATTAATTGATAAAGGTTATTTTATTGCTATTTTTTAATCTTATTTATTGCACGTTCTTCGTATAAGGATCAGTCAACCAATTTATGTCTCAATGATTTGCGAGGCAAAGAGCAGTTACAAAGAAAATATTTTCGTTTGTATATCAATTCAACTTTATGTATTAATTCGATATTAAGTAATTTAAACTTAGAATTTTCCAAAAAATATATATTTAGTGAATTATGTAGGCAACTATCGATTATGAAACCTGATCACCGCAGTAGCTCAATGGTCAATAATATTTAAGCGAAAAGTTTAAATACATGGGAAATTTTATCTCATGTCTCGTAACAATTACATTTTCGATTATGTTTTGCGCAAGTGTGGAATCTAATACAATCGACTTATACACGACTATTAATATGGACGTATAGATGATGAAAAGAAGATTAAAAATATATTTTAATTTTTCTTCTATTAAGTTCGATTGTTTTGTCACCAATTTAAATTTGCTTTGAATTATTAGTGTACGTCTTCACAATGTTACGATAATTTCTTAAATTTTAACTAGTCTTTGCTATTAATAAATAAGTTTCCATTGATCTAAAATAACGTATAGTCATTTGCTAAGCATATCATTAATTTATAAAACTGATAAATTTATATTATATATATATATATATAGAAACACTTCACTTTTTAAATTTGTTTTTTTTCAACATCATATATTTCTTTACTCTTATCAAACCAGTTTTAGACAAAATTTCAATTATTTTGATACCCTCATAACATAGATAACATAGATAACATGATAACATAGATAATAAACTCAATAAAGTCACGATTGTCACGTTACTTTTTATTAATAAAACACACATAAAATTTACATATACAATTAAAAACTAAAATACAAAATCAGTTTTTTATAAGTATTATAAAATTGTATTAAAAAATAGAAACTGTTTGATAAAATGAAAGATAAAATAGACAAAGAAAATTATTCAAGCGTAATTTATGGTATTTCATGTAATGATCATGATGGACAAACAAAAAAAAGTATTTAAAAAGCGTATATATGAACATAAATATAATTAAATTATAATAAACATACGTCTTTAACATAACACGTTATTAATACCTGTCATACTATTAATTATGAGTATATTAAAATAACTGAAATTGAACCTAATTATAAAAAATAATGATAAAAGAAATGACAAATATTATAAAATTTAAAAATTCATTAATTGAACATACAGACATGGATAATTTGGGTAACATATACCATGGATTATGCTAGAAAAAATAAAACCAGGGCAACATGGTTAAGTTTATATACAATGATAAATTATTCAATAATTTAAAAAATATCTGTGTTAAATTATGCAGTAGTTCTTGATATTGTATTTATTAGATATTGACTTTAGATCTGGTTTGTTTACATGTTGTTGATATTTTTACGACGGACAAATATAGTGTCACTTGTATTAGTTTCATTTAAACATAAAGATACTCATTGATGTGAATGTTGTGTGCGACAGTTTTTGTTAAATTGTTAATTGTGAACGAAGATATTTACTTTAGTGTATAATTGTGACGCCAATATATATTGTGATAAAGTTTCTTAGACAATAAAATTGCACAGACGCAACATACATTAATAATTTTAAAAATAAAACTAAATTGAATGGACAAGTAATGTTAAATTGTGATAATATTTTACAAGTAGTTTACTTTGTTGATCATTGTTATGAAGCATATGTGTGGAATCAGCGGTAATATATATTATAGAAAACAATGATGTTTCAGATTTAAAAAGGACTCTGTAAAGTGGTCGAAACGTCGTCCATATGAAAAAGTCTTTCTTTGAATAATCAAAATGATATCTTAAATTATAAGGAATACTAGTTTTCATTAATCCATAAAAAAGATCCATGGTTGGGTCCGAACGGCCAGTATTATTAATTAATGAAAAAATAACTTTCGATTAAAAAAAACCGTTTTTATATTATAATAAACGTATTACAAAATTTAACGACTATAATAAATCTTAGACAAACTAAACGTACAACTTTAAACCGAGGATGGTTTACCTAGTGAGGAGAATGTGGAAACCAAAGTGGTATATGAACGATAAAAATTAAGAAAGTAGTTTAACAGATAAAACTAGAAGAAAATATTTCTCTCATATTACACATAAATTTTATCTGCTATTCATCATGTTTATAAAATTACCCCGTAGATTATCTACTATCATAATGTTAGCATATAAAATTCTCATATGAAACTCAATACTGGCACAAGATGTAATTCAACAGGTACGAGCAAAACCCTACTAATACAAAAGTCAACAGACGTCACATTGCCATTAAAAGGAAAAATGAATGAAGCCGACATCTGGAACCATCTACCATAACGAAGTCTGCCCATTTTAAAATAAAAACTCCGAACTTAAATCAGTTGCTTTAAATTATTTATTTTACGACTCATTAAAAATAGTAAATAATGAAATATTGCAAATCTATGTTCGAATATTTGACGATTATTGTGATCGGCGTTTAATTGATAACCATTGAAATGAATAAAATTCTAGTACATATATTTGTTTTATTTGGTACATTTTCATAATGAGGAAATGAAACTATTCTTCTCGAAAGCACTTTACGTTCGCAAAATCAGAGGTGGCAAAGCAGGGGTTTGCTACATCGAATGATTTAAAATAAATAAACTTCTGTCTTCAAGATGCATTTTCTTATTTTCATAGATCAAAATTTATTTATTTTTTTTTGTTTTCGTAAAAAATAAATTTATATAGACAAAAAAAGATTTATAACAAATTGGAATAAAAATACTTGTAATTACATTTATAAAAAGTTAAATTTTTTATGCTTTATGATAGTATTATGGTAAAATATTTTTCTGTTGATTAATCTTATCAAAATAAACATATATTTTTAATCGACAATATGTATTGCTTGTTCAGAAAATCTTTTAATTTATATACAAGTTATATAAATTTTATTCAATCCGTAGCTCAATACAGATGGCATTGTTAATACCTAAATGTAAAAGCCTTAGAAATACTTATTACATTAGTTGCTTGGTATTTATTCAGATATGTATGACGATTTTTTATTTATTTAATTTCAAGTTTTGTATTCTTATATACATATTTAAGATTTATTAATAAAAATTGTTCAAAAGATCATATTGCAATATTTTAAAATTATAGTTATAAAGTTGTTCTAATATATTAATAATTACTGTATGTATTATTTCTATTTGAATATTTTACAAATTAATATATGTATATATGTTTATTATCTTTATATTATAATGTATATTATTATGTTTACTGTTACATCGAAAATAATAATTAAACCATTATATATTGTAAACTCATAAAATGTCATATATAACAAGTTCAAATATTTTTTTAAATACAAGACTGTTGTGAAGATTGTAGTTAGAAGACTTAATTTTTAATTCAAATTTCACTTCTATTTATAATTATGGAACTTGTTTTCCTTTAACGAATATAAATCCTTTTCACTGTCTGACGGATTTGGTTTTCTTTGCTCTTTATTTATTAATACAGTATAATTTGTGTTTAAATTAGAATGAAAGCTTTAAAATATTAATAAAAATTGTATAATACTTGTTTATAAATTCAGCGTTATATATTTTGAATTCGTATTTTAAGTTTAATATAGCAATTTTATTTTTACTTTTAATAATTATTTGTAACATACATACTACTTTAATATACATAACTATTTTAATGTATATATCGCTTTAAACTTATATAGCCATTTCAATACATATAAATTCTGCATATTGAATTATTTTCAGTAAAAAGTTAACTAATATACATTTATTAATTAATTTTTTATTAATATTCATTTTTTTAATTTATTTAAACATAAATTTTTATAATTCTATTATTCCAAACAGTGGAATTATTTATAAATATATGATATGAAATTTTGAGAATATATTTAAAATTTTAGTATAACGCTGCTATTAAATTATGTACTTATTCATTATATTTACATTATATTTGTTTGACATTTATTATGTCTTAATGGTATAGAATATTCATCTTCTCTATTGAACTATTCTTTTCATTTTTCTAAGTTTCGCATTCCTATTTCTTCAAAATTAATAGGAAAATGATAATTTTTCAAATACTGACGATGCTTTTAATCTGTCATTTTCAGGTCTGATTTTAATAGATGCTAATAAAAAAAAAAATAATATATCCATTGAGACTGTATGAAAATGTAAATTCGTATAAATATTCTTATTTTTATACATACAAAAATACAAAAATAATTTTAAATTATGAGTTTAAGAAATGAAAGGATTCGACTGCATGAGAAAGAATCTAAACAAACAAATAAGGATACTGAAAAAATATGAACATCAATGCAAGACATTTTTTTTATATAATTCTATAACAATTAACCAACTTAAGTATGTCGGTGTTCATTTTGCATAGTAGATAATTCAAAAACGTAACCAAAACTGAAATTTCTTTCTGTACGAAAATTATATCGAAATAGTTTGGGAAGTGTAAAATTGAAAAACTTCACAGATGTCACGACGAAAGAACGGAGAGCAAACGTAGGAACTGGGCCATAAATAATAAATATCACAATCATAAATACACTATTATACGCTATAGTTATATTAAAGTCTTTACTGACACATTACCCGAAAAAGAAAGATTTAAGAGTATTTAATATGAAAAGTTAAATTAAAATCCATAGAAAAAAGAATAAAAAACAATTCGAGTCAAATTCAAGTATCATCTTCATAAAAGCGAAAGAAAAATACTACACGCGTGGTAAAATCAGATACAAAGTGAGATCAGATACAAAAATACAGCATAGATGGGATGCGGATGTGGTTGTGGCCTATTGAGAAAATATTTTTGGTGATAGTATAATGGAAATATTCATTGAGAAAGTTATGATCGTATATCGTATCAATCGTAAATCGAGCAGACTATAAAACAAAATTGTTGTAGAAATATCAAGGGTGCTTTGAATCACTAAAACAAATATTCGACATTATATAAAAAAACCAACTGACTTCTTGATTGTGGTTGTACCATATTTAAAGTAACAATAAAAAGTCTCAGCAGTTAATAATTGATCAGAATGACAACGCTAAATAAATAATTAAAAAATTATCGCTCTTAATCAAAATAATCAAATAAAGCATACGAACATTAAAAAGCAATACAATACAATCAATTTATTAATACTTTTCTAAATACCCTCAATATAGAAAAGCTGAACACAAACATTTTAATTACTTTATAGAAATGTTTGAGTACAAAAGATATTTTTCTGTAAAAATATACTGTTTCTACAAAAAATTACGTGAAAAACTTCAGTAAAAATAAAGATGGAATCATGAATTAAAATTTGATAAAACTTGTACAGTACTGTTGAATTATTAATTTTATGATATATCTATAATCAAATTAATAATTTTAAAAGGAATCTAAAACCATTATTATACATTCTATAATTTCTTTTCTTTTGACCAATTTGAACAGCATTTAGCTATGTAATATTTCACTATTTAAATCAACTAGACATGTGAAATGTATAATATATTGCGAAAGTAGAACGATAAATCTACGTTTTGATGTATGATACATTAGAATATAAGAAGAATTTTGAAAATTGTTTGTACTAATATTAAGACTTGCTTACTGTGGTAAGTTATTTAAGATACACGGCATTAAATCAAAGTATGAAATTTCTCATTTTTTTGTTGATTAGATATTCTTACCAATATTATACAGATAAAAAAAAATATTTTTTGATTATAGGAAATCATATCCAGAAATAAAATTATTGTTATTAACATTTTATTCCGTCATTTTATTCTAAGATACATTCTAACTTTACGTAATCTCTTTGACACGTTTGATTTCATACATATGTAATCTGATAACTTTAAATTGTATTTAATTAAAAAAAAAAATTTAATTTTTAGTGATGCAACATCATAATTTTCAGAAATTAACCGTGACCTATTCCGACGTTTTAAGCTACTTGTTTATTCTATTTAAGAAAATTGATTTCTTAAAATGTAAATTTCTTAGAAAGTAATAAGATAATTGATTTTTAAGTACACTTCAGATTTATTAAAATAATACTGAAGACGAACATTTACATATAAACATTCCAAGAATTATTAACATTTTATTCTTTTATTTTACTCACCGCTCGAAAAAATTGTTGCATATGTGCAGGATCAGTATCAATGATCAATTTGTATATTTCCTTGTGCCGAACTTCACGAAGAACTTGGCGATATGAACTAGGACCTGCCTGACGAATATACATTTCTGTTCGCGATGATGGTGGGGACTTGACTAAATCCTGAAGTTTAAAAAGACCTGAAATAAAAATAAAACTTCATTTTAAACCAACCTCAGGAGTGTAATTGTGAAGCATTAAATATGAAATTTCATTTTCGCGTGCATGCGTGCATTACAAACTTTAACTGAATTATTATTATAGCAGAAATTAACTAAAGTCGTCAAGTATGCTAACCGAATAAAAAACAATTACCGTCATATTTCCATTAAAATATGATCAAAGGTTGATAATGAATGTGTATTCAAAGTTAAATTGAGAAACGAGTTCACATTTTATTATATTTTGATCATATTACACCACGGTTACAACAAATCTGATCTGAATGTGATCATGGTTTTTCAATTTATTTGAAACAAAGAAAAATTATGATCACTTAACAAGCGAATCGCAATAACATGACAAATTCACCTATTTTATCAAAATTACATTTTATGATTTACAAAGTTATCACTTTAAAATCTCAGCCATCAAAAACAAACCTAACAATTAAATTTCAGGCTCGTCCTATTTGAAGTTAATATAAAACGAAATGGTTTATTTGAATATGACTTTTCAGTTCTTTTATGGTATACAGTTTCAGAATAAATCCACCTCGTAAATTTAATTATTCTCTTTTATTAAAAAATGAAACCAAATAATTATCTTATATTCAATATCCTGTCCTCGTGCTGTCTGAAATGTGCTTTAACTTTGAATTGATTGAAAGCATAGAACTGTCAGTGTGGTTTTTGTAAATAACGTTGAATCGCAAACCAAAATGTAGGCAATTTAGTCGATGTATGCATCAAGTATAATGTAGCAATTTGCCATACATATAGTTACAGAAATGCTTTGTATAAATATACATAGTTTTCATTTATTTTTTAATAGGTTTTAATGTTTACGTACTTGCTTTGCAAAAATAATGCTACTTCCTTTTTTAATGGAGTCCATTAAATTTATTTAGATTGTTTACAAATGTGAAGTAAGCGATATAGGCCAATTAACAAAAATTTTTTAAGAACTGTTCAAGACCTACATGAATATATAATTAAATATATTAGTACTGTCAAAGATACTGTGTACCAGATTTCAATTATTTCATATATAGAAGAATAAAAATAATTTAATGAAGTAATGACGATAATTTATATGATATTGTAATTTATTATTCCAGTAATGTTTTTTGTATTGTAAATTTTTATAGACATCCGGGTTGTTTTACAGATATTTCGTAACTATACTGTTAAACTCGAACATGATTATAAAACAAACGATCCATATGATATCTGTAAAACAGAATCCTTCTTTCTTTACAATTTCTTGAAAATAGCGACCTTTGCGCATAGCTTGAATTTACAATACATGTCTGTCTATCTAATATATAGATCGGATAAATTTATGTAAACGTTATAAAAGAATATCAATAAGTTGTCATTTTTCAAATGATGGTAAGATATATTACGCTGTTCATTTACCTAAACAATAAACATGTATTGTAGGAAATAATACTTTGATTTATAGTATATGTAAATAGTGAGATTTGACGTTTATATATATAATAAGAAACAAATACTACAAAATTACTTAGTATATTAATGTACAGATGTTGTACCAATATCATAAGAAATGAAAATTAATCGCCTACAACTGAATTATGAGATAAAAAGAAACAAATTAATAATCATAATGACGATTCCTAAATAACCTTCACTTTTTAGCAATATATTTTCGAAACATACTTTTGTTTATTACTGAGATTGCTTTTCTACAAAATATAACTGCATCTTTCAATATTAAACAATATTTGATCACATTACTATCCTAATATCAATCACTGATCATATTTGTGTTCAAAATTCAAAACTTATTGTGTTTTAATATGATTGTAATAATAATTTCAGTTAGATAAAATTAGAAAACTATCCAAATATCATTGTTTCTTTATCAGTTTTCTATTAATTATTTATTTAAAAATAATCAAATATTTAGATCTAAAAATTATCTAATCAACTAATAGATCGAAAAATTATGATAGTATGCTGATGGTATCAGACAAGTTTACTGATATTTAAAAATGATAAATAATCAGAGTAAGATTATTATACTTTTCAAAGTTTTATGATTCACTAATCAAATGTTTAGTATGAGTGTTTAACTTTTGTGTTATAAACAAGACCAAAACTGAAGCAGTTAATTTTAAGTGAAAGAAAAAAAAAATGGCATTACATTTTTCTTATTGTAAAGTGATCATATATTTTGTTTTATTTTAAGTAATAAATTGACTTAATCGCAATGCGATTTTAATCCGATGTAGATCACTTTATCTTAGTTAGAAAATTACAACATAATTTATTCAAAATATAATAAAGTACAGTCTCTTTTGAAATGTAATTTTGTTTATATTACTATTATCACCTATTTATTGTGTTTTAATATAAATATTATTGTAACGTAATTATTTTAATTTGAATTATTCATTTTGAAACACGAAAGAAATTAATGAATTTAAACAAAATACGTCTGATTTATTAAAATTATTTTAAATTAGAGAATCACTAAATGATCTAAAGTTTATTAATTTCAGCTGACATTCATATTTTTTACATTTCATATAATTACAAGTGAGGGAATATGATAAAAAAAACTACAATCGTGTTTCATCAATATTATCACAATTATGAAAATATTTTAATGAAAATAAAAAATACGAAAAGAAAACATTCCTCAAAGAAATTCCAATTTACGTTTTTCTTATTAAAATAAGCATCAATTTTAACAAATACAAAAAGAAGGACTTCTTCAATGGTGTTATCGAGGGAGCAACTTTCAGCATGACCTTGAGTTATGCCGTGAAATTTAAGTCGAGAATTAACACGAACAGTTTAATTAAAGACGTGATAATTAATGACGCAATTGAACGCGAGAAAGATCTAATTAAATTGACTCGTTTACAAAAAATGTTCAGAAAATTGTCCAGTTTTTACACGAAGAGAAAGACTTTCAGTAACTTTTACATTGTCCAGAGATTCGGATAGAAACGGGATAGAAACAATGGCATAAAAGTAATAAAAGAAATAAAGATGAAGTTGAAACTTGTCACTTCCGCTACTGTTCATTTCTACTTTACTTCACATTGTCTCCACCTTTGTAATGTTATGGTTCCAAATCTTATACGTTCATTGATCCAACTAGAAATGGAATGTCGAAATTTATGAAATGGCGTGTGAAATTTATGAAGTTGTCGAGAATGCAAAGGGAATTCATAAATAATTATTAGAAAGTTTATTTTTCGCATACTATTATTAAATTTTTTAATAGTGCAATGTGTCATAACTAAATTCTACTTACAAATTATATTATAATTTTATGTTATGTGTAATTTTTTTCATATCCCACTGATGTAAAATAATTCATTTATATAAATACGAAACCATTTAAGGTAATAAAAATTCCCAAAATTAATTTTTAAAAAAGATTCAAATTCAATAAAGATGAGCATATGTATAAAGAAATATATATTTCTTGATTTATTATTGTTCAGTGTAGACCATTGAAGTTTGAATGAATTGACATTGATTTCATTATTTTTAATAGACGTCATTGTAGAAATTCACCTTTTATTACAATTGGTTTCTGATTAATAGTATAAATGTGTTGATTTAATCGAAATATGCGATTATTATCAATTAAATGTTTTCTGATCACATTATGTAATTCATTATAATAACCTAAATGAACAATAACATTTTACGTACTATTATCTGAGTAGAAATAAGCAATTAATTCCACATAAACTGACGTCTGCACGGTCCGACATTGATAACAAATGATCACTTATTTGGATTGTAATGTTGTATGTACGATTGTAGTTATCGTATCAATGTCAAATTCCATTCAAAATCAATTTCTTGTACCAAACCAATATTTGTAAACAAATACAGAACAAATACTTACACCTAACATTGAGCCAATGTTTATATTATTGAAGAAGATTAGCGTTCAGAAATAATTTAAATTTCATTAGATAGAATCAATTTGTGCAAAGAGTTAATTACATTTGTTTATATTTACATTGAAAACTATTATAAACACGTTTTTATAATATAAATATACTTTTTTAAAAACGGAATAATTTTTCAATCTGAATGGACAATTTCTGTTGTTTATTTAAAAAATCTCGTATGGAAAAGTTGATCTTTTAAAAAATAAGTAAAAATAAAATGTACAATAAAACTTATTATTATTTAAAATTTATTTATTTTAAATAAATTTAAAATAAAATCATAACTTCATTATAAACTATGATAAAATGTTACACTTTTAATCACTCGAGAAGTTCTATTGAATATCTCTTAAGTTTGAAGAACGATTTATCGTGCGATTATAACAAGTATTTGTTTTGATTAATTTATGTCAAGAATAGATGAATATTGATGACGTTTACAAAAGTGACTGGAAAATTGATTCTACAATATACTAATAATGCCGGGTTGGATGCTTTCAAGCAAAAAATTTATTGCTTTGAATTAATGGTTTAAAATATAAAATGATCGATCGCTGACATAATTCGAACGTTAGAAATACAAGAAACGCGACATAAATCAAATGGAATCTAGTGGAATCGAATCTGCCACGGACGCGGGCGACAGGCTATGAAAAGCGCGTCGATATGTATGAAAAGAAACTTTGACTGGCATTAGAATTTTCCATTCAAATTTCGCAAAGTTGTCAACTGATTAATTATTATAGATTTTAATTAATAATAGAATGATAAAATAAACTTAATACTATAAAATTAAATTAAACATAATTTCATTTTAAAATGTTTCACGTTCAGTAGAGTTTTGCCGAAAACTCGCTTTAATAAGTAATAATGTTAGTGAATTATTAACATAAAATAGGAAAATAATTGCAACACCGCAGTAAATTTAATTAGCTCTATAATACAATCTGAGCACAGTAGATTCTTTTTTTTTATAACTCGAAGTACTGTTTAGAAATGTGATATTAAATTTACAAGAATAGTACTTTGTTGTTGCAATCTTCATATTCATGATGAATGAAAAAGTTTAATAAACATTAAATAAAACTAAAATTTGATTTTAAGTAATTATATTAGAGGCAGTTAGATTTTTTTAATGTGAAATATATTTTTTAGATTGCCAAGTATCTTCGTACAATTCATTCAATAATTAAGTACTTAACTTTTCCTGTGATATAATTTTTAAATTTTACAAAATTGCAAATCAAATGTTCTAATGTGCATGTGATAATAAAATAATAAAATATAAGTTCGTGTAATTCATAATGTAAAATTTCATCGATTTTATTGTTATTAAAAAATCTGAAAATACGATTTTTATATTATATATAAGAATTTCCAAAATTAATTTTTAAAAAAGATTAAAATTCAATTTTTATTTATATTATATTTATATTATACTATACGCTGCTAATTTTTTAAAATTGTAATAATATGCAATAATAAACCAGTCAAATGATGAAAGTAAATAAAAAAATGTTCATATTAATTTTAAAATCATGAATATTAATACTTTTAAAAATATATATTTATAATAAAATATATATTATTATCTATTTTGATCAAAATTTAGTACGTAAGCAGTTGAAACTGTGGTAGTGAAATGATATTAACTTAATAAAATTAATATAAATTAATATTATAACATTTAATAAAATTAACAAACAGTGCTAACATTTCAGTAATATATCTATTAAAAATAATAATTTAGTATTATATGTATATTATACTTAAAAGACAGGTTGAAATATTCTTATGAATATAGAAATTAATTAAATCCTACATATTTTAGTTAGCATACGTAGAATCTATTTAAATTCTGTCTACTCGTGTGAATATTTCAATTTTCTACGTATTATATTTATTTCTCTTCTACATTCAATCTATTATATTCCATTAAAGAAATTTATAATAATATTATTATTCATATATTGATATGAATGGTATTTTTGCTATAAATGAGTTCGGTAATAATTCTAGTATTCAAATTTAAGATAATTTAGAATAATTTTATAATGAATATGACAAATTATGTTGAGATTATTACTAAACATATTTTACATAATTTAACCAAAAATAAGTTTGTGTTTCGACTTGAAATGTTATAATGGATAAAATTATGATGTCAGTAATTGTAGTTTTATTATTTATACTCTAAATAATTTTTCTATCGTGAAATAAAATTATTCAAAAGCTAGAGTAAATAATTAATATTGTGGTTTTTCTATGTTGTGCATAAATTATGAATATATTTTAAGCAGATATGTGAAAAATAATTGCACACAAATTATTATTCAGATTTACTCTCTCGTTTTTACAATGTTATATTGAATATTAATATTTTTCCCATTTAAAGTGGAAAAAAATACCATGATTTTTATCATTGCAATTTGCATAAACTTTTAGATACTCTTATTTTAAATTCCAAGGGTGTCTATGTTTAATCATTTAAAGACTAATCATAACAATAACATATTTCAGGACTTCTTATGTACAAACTTTTTAAACCTAATAATAAAAGAACTGCAACGAAATAAGATAACGTAATAAGATACCGTAATCTTCTTCATAAATAATAGCGACTTTTGTCCAATTTAAGAACGACATCAAGTCTTTGAAGGCTCTGTTCAAGTGATCTTGAGCAGGATAAAGGTTGATACTAAATTGCTTAAAGGTTGGTTCGAAATCCACTCGAGCTTCTAAATGAGGGACGTCCAGTGCTTCACAAATGCTTTGTATATGAGCGCCCAAGAGCGGGTCTGAAGGTCCGAAAATTCCTTGTACTGATCTAGATAACTGTTTACAAGCTGCAACAAATAATTACAAACATTCAATTAATAATTCTGCTTGTCGTATTAATTTCTGTTGGTTTAGCTCTATGTTAAATTGTGCGAATAAAAAGAAATTCGTGTTGAATTTTGCTTTTATGAAAGAAGTAACACGTTCGTTCATATTTGATGGCGCAAAATAAAACCACATCGGAGAGAAAATTACATTTTGCGCCATAATCGTAAATAAAAATAAAAAGTGGACGACAAAAAAGATAAAATGACCATAAAACGTTCTTAAGAATAAACATGCGAAGAAAAGATGATAAGTTTTGCACGTGGATAGTTACGAGAATGACACGCGTGACGAGGTGCTTTTAAAATCTTCCATATTCGCTTTTTGTAAGTTTGAATGTAAAATTGTTGACTATTATAACTTAGTGATATGAGTTATATACGAAAAAGCACACATACATAAAGCACATGTGTGCGTCTATTTTATTTTTTCTCAAAAATGGATACATATCTTTCTCAGTTGTGGTATTAACTATAATTCTCCCTCTTGGCTGTGAATGTTTTATATGAGTTCTAAAAGAATTTTTTTCCATTCAGTGTTAATCCAATTAAAGATTTATAAATTTATACATTTATAAGTTGAATTATATATTAATGATATGAATACAAATATTTTCCAAAAACAAATTTTCCACACACCGATTAATGAAATGGATCGAAATTATTATTCAACGGACGGAGAGAAACTCCTTAATCGCTGGAACTGGTAATATCACGGACTATTATTTCAATATCCATAACTGAAAATTGTCGTTGATTTACTATTATTGCCCTGCAGTTGGGTCAACTGTCTTAGTAGTTACAACTACCGTTAACATTTCATATCGCCTCTAGTACTGTACCGAAATTTACTTATCGAACAAAATTTCTCTCTAAAATAATTACGTGAATTCTTGTTGAAATAATTAACTTTACAGAGAAAAATGATACCATTATGAATTTGTCTGATAAAATTTATATTTCATGTAAATAAAGCTTTAGTAACTTTGGGTATTTTATTTTACGATAATTCAGAAATTTATTATTTTGATATGAAGATCACAAAAACAATGTTTTAGAATACAGAAATTGTTTAAGTTAGTAATATTAATGAGTTTTCCTATTTGCATTTTCAATGTAAAATATGTAGAAAAAATATAATTCTATCATTAATTTTTAAATACTTTACTTTGCATTATTTTTTAAATTGTAATAAGCATTAATTAAATTATGAAAGTTAAATTATTATATACTATATCATTAAATATTTTAACCTTATAACACGCAGAAAAAAGAAATATAAAAATATTTTTGTATTAATTATGTAAATATATATTCTTTTGCTACATTTTTATATTTGTTATTTAAATTAACTTGATTAAAAAATTAAAAGAGTGAATATTAACAGAAATAAATATAAAAAATAAACGTTTTAAAATATATTGTGAAGTAGGAATTTAACATAAACATGAAGTATAGAATTACATGATAAAAAACATAGTATTTCAGTTTAAATTTTTAAATATTTTTAATTATATTTAGAAAACTGTTGTACAAAACCGATACTTTTTTGCATACAAAATTAATATCGTTGTATTTAAATGTAAGATTTTCGTAAGGATCACTTATATCAATTTCAACACAGGTATATTTTATTCTATTCCAATAAATGAAGAATGATTGCTATAATTTATTATTTTTTTCTATTCTGATATTTAAATAACATAACGGATCTAAAATGATAAACATAAATTTAAAATTTATTTTTATTATTTATAAAATACGCTCGAAAAATTTGTATTACAAATTCTAAAAAAAATAAATACAATAAAATAAAAGTTCTATAAATAAATAATAATATTTTTAAATACTTATATTAAAATAGTAGATCTCAACAATCTTATTTATTATAAGTATTAATTTTACATTATATCTGTGAGAATGTCTCCAGTTTTTAATATAAATAAAATTGAAATTTTTAATATAAATATCTTTTGTATATTTTATTATAATAAATATGAAATAACGTGTCATTAAATTTAACAAACTATTGTAATAAAATAGTTTGATAGAATAAAATACGAATTCAAACTGCTTATGATGTTAGTAGTAATACTATCCTTTAGTATTTACCCTAACGATACATTTTCAGAAATCATAAATAATGGCAATTACTTAAACTGATTGATTTTAAAGTGAATTTGACTGGATTATTTAGTTTTATAAATGTGTAATTATATTTTCTTGAAACTTGCTATAATTAGCTAAAAATGTTCTCCGATTCAAAAATAAATGAAATGTCATGATTGTTCACACATCTTAGAAGTTTTCGTTTGGAGTATAATTTGATTATCATTACAACGTGAACTTGTATCTAAGTATCTATAAATATATTTACGAAAATATTTGAACATTAATGTTTCATTTGAAAATTTTATTTGATATATCCGCATCAAATTCATTTTTGACAAATTCGAGAAATAGTATAGAATAGAAAGCTTTTTCGAAAGAAAGTACATATTTCATTTAAAAGCGGATACACGTTGTCTCATTGGAATATCGATTAGATCACATTGCATATTTTATTATGACGTTCAGTAATAATTCCAAGTGAATCAAAGCACAGCAAAAATGATGTAAACGTGCACAACTGTAACAGAATTTTTACGATGCGACTTATGAATGGCTGGTATGAAATCGCAAAGTTTATTGAACCATCGAAAACAGCAAAGTTCCATGCACGATGCATAATGACATCCTCATAAAGTTTGGTAATGATAGATATGTAAGGAACGACAAATATAATAAAAGATACCCTCTTTATCGAGTATCGAATATCTCATAAAAACGTTACCGTCAAATGCTCAAAGCGAGATGCTAGATATGATAATGGAGGATAAAACTTATTTCAGGGAAGTTCGAATACATAGGAAATTGATACGTTAGGACCTCATCCATATTATGCTGCTTAAATTTTGTACCTTTCATACGCCTCGTTTTCAATATAAGTTATCACCTGCTTAATATAATAATGCAATTTGTCTTAATATATGCAGTAAAAGAGACAATGACAAATTGATAATTTTTTCTTTTTGTACGTTTTTTATCTATTTTAGACAAGGTTAAGAATTGCACTCCGTTGGTATCTTGAAATGTAGTTTTTATATATAAATAAAAATTCATTATTTTCATTTTACCTCCTTTTTAATCAGAAATTGTGAAAAAAGGTTTGTTGTGATTTTCACCTGATGTGTAAAGATTCACCATTTAATCTTACCGCATAAATGCTTGATAACCGAAGTTATGAGAGAGGTCATTTTTAAGCAAGCAGATTTAATCAATATTTTTAAAGATTTATTACTTTCATAAAATTATTCCATGTATTATAAAATTAATACAAAGTATATATAACAAATTGAGACACGATCAAATATCTCGAAAAATACACATCGGATCAAAAAATAAGTGCTCAATATTTTTAAAAAGCTATTCATTGATATTAAACTTGAACTGCCCCAATCTCTTGGGAGTGGTGCAGGGACAGTTTTGAAGTATTAAATAGAAACTCTCATTTTTTATTATAGACTTAGATTTCATGTCATAAAATATATAGGGTTTATTTCAATAACTTTTTTTTTTATATTATGCTTTAATCAAAAATTACAATACGTTAAACTTATCATTCTGCGGCATTACATCAAGAGAATTTATCTTAAGAAATCTTTGTTTTTATTTCTCAATCCAACGTTACTAAGTGGTCATTTTAATTTGTTATAACTTTTTCTTAAAATATAATACGAAATCAAATATTATTAAAACATATCAAATATTGTTTGTGAAGTAGAACTAAAATTTGTAATAAAAATGAGGGTTTCCTTTTATGATTTTAAAATAATCTCTGCCAGTTCTTGGATATCCACAGACACACACACACATACGCACAAATTTTGACTGTGTATTGCCAACGAGAATATTTAAGAATAAATTGATAATTTTTCTATTTGCTCAAGAATTAATCAATTCCTTAAAAGAAACAGCTGTTGCAATCGAAGTTGTAACAGTTGTCCATACAGAGACAGTTATCGACAAACTAGATAATGGTAGCTTCAAGTTGAGTCCTATTCTCTGTATTAGATTCCAGTTTTCCATCTGCTAATATATCACAAACCAATTTAAGACATTTCATATGATGCCCAGAATATCGCTTAAGTCAGTTTCTAAGAATATCATGAGTACTGACTTTATTCAATAAAAAAAAATTCAAATGATATAATAATACTTTAACACTCATAACACATTGAACGATCTGACTATTCTACACTTTATCAGTTTAACTATAACTTTACCAAATTAAAATAAAAAATACTTCAGCATTTAAAATCCACTAAATAAATAGTTTTATTTAAAACATTTCTAAATTTCTTTAAAAAAATATCTCAAATAAATATTTCAAATACACGAATATCCATAAAATTTCCAAAAGTGATCTGAAAACTTACTAAATTAAATACACACGACAAACCAATAAACAAATAAATAAATTAATGAATTGTATTAATAAAACCAGATAAATGAATAAAATTATAAAATTAATTATAAAGGTATCAAAAAATATACAGAGTTAAACAGCCAAATATTACACAAAATAAGTTAAATACTCCAGTAATAATAAACCCTTAAATATTATTCAAACTGTTTTGTGAAATTTAAATTTGGGAGTATAAAAACAAACAAACAAACAATTTGTCTTTGTATCAATGAACACTGAATTAATTATTAGTCAAAGACCTTCAATTTCAGCAACGCTATAATGTTAAATAAATATGTACTACTATAAGTTACATGAGATTAATTATAAAATATTAAAATATAGAATAAAGCATTTTAAATTAATCCAATATGAAAATGCAAGTACATGTAATATTAATTACTTCCATGAATTGAAGAAATATTCTATCTCGGACTGATTTTTTTTTATTATTATTATAATGATTCTGACGAGATCGCCATTAATTTGAGTCTGAGAAAAATGGAATAAAAAAATTGCTAAAAAACTTATTATTAATGCGAATTCATAATCATGTATTCATTTCTACGCGAAATTCAACAATTTAATATAATTGCTTATTTTACCAATCTAGAACTGGTCATTGACTCTAACAACATAAATGAAATTCTTTGAAGGTCAAAAATTTAACATATTTAACACAAAACTTAACTATACTATATATTTTTTCGTTCTGTACTATTTGTACAATTTATCTAAAGATTCTAATAATTTGATCAATCAATTAAGATCAGCTGATCTAAGACGTCTTAAGCTTTCAGGTATTTTAGCTTCAAAATCTAATCCTTCAATTCTGCCGCTCATCATACCAGTTCTCACACAATACTCGTTTCACAATGCCAATGAAATTTCATTCGGTTTCAAGCATACGACTTCAGCATTAAACCTTGGCGCTATTTGCCACCAGGCACAGCGATCACATGATATTATCTTCAATTCAGGGTGATTACGTAACTCTAATTTTACCTGATATAACTCAAGTCCCCAGACAAAGTCACGGTGCCGGATGAGATATATTACCGCTACATTGCTATTAGTGCGTTCGAATTAATTGTTGATCTATACTTCAATCGATATATTTTAATCTTGATCTCTTTGTGGCTGATTTGAAAAACTGCTGGTTTTGATGTTAAGTTAAGGGTTTGTTTACTAATGAGCTAATCTCTACATTTTATTCATCGAGAGCATTGATGTTAATTCTGATTATCTAACCGTAAACAATTGTTTTTCAACGTTCTATACAAAATTTTCAAGTCTGTACAATTTTTCTGATTTCCTTACTACATTTGATATATTCATATATATATTGTATTCGTTCGTAAGTACATCTTTAATGTTACCATAATATCAATACAATAATTAAAAATTGCATACGACGAGAACAACGGAATTTCAAATAAAGTAAAATGAAAATAAAACAAGTATTTAATACTTAATTTGTAACAGACACAAATTTACGACGTTAACGTATACACGCATATACATTCATTTATTTCCTTTTCAAGTTTCAATAAAAAGATCACTGTATAGAAATGTATTATTTTCGACGTTAACCAGTTAACTGTTTCGAACTATTTGTAAAATGTGTGTCTAAATTGCGTCAAAGGCAATTTGTTAATTATATTATGAGGAGTATACTCATCAAGAATAGTTAATTGGTTAATAAGTGAACTTTCTCTTCAAGAACTTATACATTTTTACAAAAATTACCATAAAAATAATTCTCTTATGTTTAACTAAATCGATTTAATCGCGTTTGAGTTTCACGAGATGCATAATTATCTCTTCAAAGAAAATAAAAATTTGACCAGACCACGACTTATGCATGGTAACGTGGATGTTCTATAATTTTTTATATTGCAGATATTATTTCATCATTTGACATATTAACATAATTTTCAGTATTGAAATTGCTATCAATACAAAATAGTGCAATTCCTATACTATACAAAGTTTCGGACTCGATATTGAATTTCTGCATGTATTAATAAAGAACATAATAATGTCAAATAGGAACAGCAATTTTCATTATAGATGTACACTTTTAAACATATTTTAGATACAACAACATACTTGTATACCAGTTTCTGATAGTTTTTATAGTCCATTTAAATATGGTATTTCGTTTTTACAAGTTCATTTTATTTGACACATCTAGTTTTCTCTAGCCAGAAATCAATTTGTTCTGTTACTAGATTTTAACACCCATCTATTGAAAATAACATCACTTTATTGTGGAGTTATATCTTAGTGTTGTTCTATTTTTTACTTCCAGTGCGTAGAGAAAACGGGTTAATTTTTATGGAATTTATTAAAACATTAAACTTTTATACGAAACATTTTTAAACTGAATATATATTACTATAGCTGAATATTATAGCTAAACTTCGCGGAGTCTATTGATCTCAAGTACAGCTTAAGGTACCTGAACATAACCATACGTATCTGTCGGTATCCAAATATCATCGAACATAGCTGTATATGCGAGTATTCTGATTATATTTGAACATTTTAGAATGCATCAAAAGTTATCGGTATATAGTTGAATATACTGGAATATGTTCAGAGAGATCTAAATATTGGTGAAATTATCCGAAAATACACAAATTAATATTATCATTACTAAACGTTGTAGAAGTGCTCTGGATATATTCATGTACCTGAATTGAGCTGAATAAACGTATATATAATAAACTAAATAATCCGTACATTTAGTCATTCATCGCTTTATCAATCTATTCGTCAGTCAGACAATTATTTCCTACATCGGTATATGGTACTATTCGCTTTTGTATATATATAATCTATATGCCGTTCAAATTCCGCCGTTCCTTCAGTCTATAAATTCATATTTGCAATCATCCTTCCATATACGTTTATTTATAACAAAAATTTAAATATATACCATAATAAATACTTATAAAATTATTTATTTAGAAATGTAACTATTTAATAAATAAGAAATATTTTAAGGATATAATTCA
>JABFOX010000130.1:0-20974 GCA_022817665.1 Axea sp. ZL-2020
CCAGAAAGTTGCAAAAACGACTGACGCGTCGCACACTGGCCGAGGCAAAAGCGCTCAAAGAACAAGGAACCGAGTGCATTCATGTGCTCCTGTACGTCATCGAGTTGGTAAGAATATTTGGCGTTCGATGGGGATTTGCGTATTTGTGTTTAACAGCCAGTAAGTTTGCACCGTTCCCCGATGTAACTTAGGTCGCGACGGATCCAAAATTAGCTATGGAGAAAGCGAAGGAATTGTGGATCTCTCTGAGCAAAGCGGAGCCTGAAAACCAAGCCCGTCCACAAACATTGGAACATCTTTTGGTTCTTCTCACGCGAGAATCCGCTCGTCGGATGGTTCATTTGATCAACGGGATGGTTGCGTTTGCGTCGAAATCACCGCAACGTCTTACGACTATATTTGTGCACGTCTTTCATCAGCTACTGACTATAGCCAATGCTGCGATTCAGGTAACTTGCAAAGCTTGCAAATTTCACCAGTGAGAATAAAAAGATTCGTACCCTTGGAAATTAATTTTCTGCTTGGAAGTTCGCACGATTGATTAACAAATGGATGAACAGTTGTTTTATCGCGGTGAATATTAATAATCTGTTTATTTCAGATGATTCCTGCAGTGAAATATCGAGACGCTTCAAACGCTCAGTCAGCTGCTGTGCAATCTGCGGTCGTCAGACTCAACACGACTACAAACTTTTTACTGGTCTGTGAATTACACGTATCATTATATCCCAACATTTTCACTCTTGATTTAATTATTCGATAAACTGGATTTTCCTCCGTTCTCTTGTACATTTCTATTCTCGTTGCGATTGCTTCCCTTAATACGATTTATATATTTTTAGGAACAATTGGCGGTTTTTCTAGCAGGACGCCCGGAGTCTCGAAAAATGACTTATGCTCAAACATCCAAGAACCATAATAACCATTTAATAGTTCCTGCTCCGGTTAATGGAATCGAACAATAACAAAAACGATTTGCAAATAACTCCTTATCTTTGTACTAATTATCAGTCAGTTTTTACGATTCTGTTTTTTAACGTTGCATATAAAATATTAATTAGCTCTGCTGATTTTGTTCGGTGGAACTTGAGTGAGTAATTGGAAAGAAGAATGAAATTGTTGCATCGAAATTATAACGAAACCCCATGTAAACTTATAGAAGGAATATTATGACAAATTATATCACTATGGGAGAACGTAGAAATTAAAGGAAATCAATGATTGGTATAATTTGATGGATCATCTTTTGCGTTGTCAATGAAAAGATGTAATTTGGTTGCAAATGACACTGTGCAGTTTTAAACAAAAGTGTGCAAACGAATAATAAGGCGTATTTAAAATTACATGCTTTGTATAACATAATTACACATAAAATAATTCACAGTCAGAATAAATTTTGTTTTTGGCAATGAAAGATTCCTCATAGACTTCTTGTGTAATTTCAATATTTCAAATGTCTGCAATGCATTTGTTAAGACAAAATTTCTACTGGTTATATTCTTGAGAAATAAGGACCATGTATTGTAATCCGACAAATATTGTTAGAAAATAATTATAAAACAATGTTCTACTAATTATTGAAATAAAGGGAAATAGCATGATAGAAACTAATAATAACATTTTCATACAAATAATATATTCTTTTGTGAACTAATGATTTATATTATTATTGATGATGTTAATAATTTACTCAATATTTTTATGTATTTCTTTACTTTATATTTATATTCTAATATTCTTACTTTTTATGTATATTCTTGAAATTTATATCTCTTTCTTTCAGTCAACTAACTTATGTTATTTGTTTCAGTATATAAATTGAATATTTATTCAAGATACGCATATTAATTGAGCGAATAATTGGGAAGTTGTTTGGTATAACTGAATTTGAAGCTAAAATATTAGACGATCCTTTAGTCAATTTATTCTTCATGAAATTTGGTTGAAATGTGCTTTTTACGAAAATATGAAACATTAAAGGAAAATAAAAAATATTTCGACTCTTAATCCTCAACATTATACATGTATCGTATCAAATGCATCAGTTTTCGTTTGTTTAGTAAACGCAAACAAAACAAATATCAGTCGAAAAATTGATTTGCAACAATTAATACAAATTGTATCGAACAAAATATTTGTGTGTTACATGCGTAAACATTTGGTTTAGTAAATTTATTTTCTCTTTGAATTCATTTATACGAATTGTCCGATTTACGATTTAAATAAATAAACACATTTGTGAGTTACGTTAATGGCATTGCAATAACTATTTTACCATTTCCATAGTTTCATATTATGTATATTCACACAGACCAACAAACTGTTGTAATTTTTATTAATCATACTTTAATAATTAAATTTTAATTCCAGTTCATAATTCAATGACTCGTACCATAATCATGAATGTTCTAAATACAAAAATAGTATTGTTACTGTGTTTCATTTGTGTACAATGTTCCACACAAAGTGTATATTTCAAGTTTGTACCGATGTTATATATTACAATTCGTATAAAATTGTAAATTAAAAAAAAAAGCATGTTAGATTTATTGAGTTTGTCCAGTGCGCGTTTAAAAAATGCCAATGAAAAAATTGCCCAGTCAAGAGTTTATCGGCTAATGTCTAGACGCAAGTTTTGTACTGTTTCTTGAGATGATGTATAAATACCATTTTTACAGACTATTACCTTGATAAACATTTTTACATTTATGCCGCGATACACAAAAATACAAAAATCTAAGTATCTCGAACATTTTTGAACTCAATATCGAGTGCACGAAGAGTGAATATAATCGCTAATTAAATTGTAATTATGATTAAACCATTACAAATATGATGTAAATAATTTTGATTAACGTTACACACACATTTCGGATGAAATTTATCTCGATTTGATCCCGTGCGATTTTAAACGCGTTTTTTTTTCGCGTAATTATATATTTATTTATATTAATAAGTCCACGTTATCGCGCGTGTCTCTACAATAATCAACCGTTGTTATTTATTTCAAGAAATAGTTTATAAAATGAACGCAATTTGCTTGCCAGTTTGCGAATATTTTATTTAAATACTTGCGACAATTTGCTACAAAATTCTTTAACAATGATAATTTGCTACAAAATTCAATCATCACACGATTTCACTTTCACGGATTTCGTGAATTGATGCAGAAATATAAATTTATATACGAAAATGATGATGATAAAAACGACCGAGCTACCGGTAGCTGTGACATTATGCGACATAAAACGAAACGAAAGTTCTTTCATTGGTATATTTGAATCTTGTTCAGTGCGCACGCGTTTGTTAGGTTTCAAGTTTGCAGTGGATCACTCGGTAATCATTAGCGTTACATGTGGTAGACGCGTTTGTATCAGTGGCTTGCAAGTGAGTATATTTTTAATATAATTCGCTATCATATTATCTGCACTAATCTTAATTGCATAATCGTTTTAATTGCAGTTAAGCATTCGAACTTATTTTATTCCTTGGTGTTCGTTAAATTAATCAGTTACCCTTGTCTACAATAAATACTCACACAACATATATGTATTTTAACCAACGAGAGAAATGTTAATTTCAAAGTAAAATTAAAACGTATTATTCATCATTGTAATTAGTAATTTTTTTACCAAGTAATAACTTCAGTTATGTAAATGGTAAATTTCCACAACCGCACGTCAAAGAAGATGCAAAAACTTTAATTATCCTTAAGGCAGAAGCCTTATTTTAATTTGAATGATCGGCGATATTAATTTTGCTGAGAAAAACTCCAGTGATTGAAATTGCTAAAAAAATATGTACTTGTATATAAGAGCAATGCAAATAGTATTTATACAAATATTAATTTCCTTCTTTGATTCGTAATAAATTATAAGATTCCAGTTGCATATACAATTTTATCCCATTGTTTATCTCTGGCAAATTGGAATATAAACTGAGAAGACAATTTTTGTATTTGTAATAAATAATTTTGTCCATTGGATGTTTAAATGAATTATTCTTTTTTTTGTTTTATATATTTTTTTTGTCAATTGCATACCACAGTTGAACTACCGTGGATCAATTTTTTGCAAGTGTAGAAATGAACGTGTCATGAGTGACACTTGAGCAAGGAGATTTTATTTTAGATACAAATTTAGTGTCAGATTACTTAAATGCAGTTTTTTGCTCGAGTTTCAGTGTATTCGGTCGAGTACATTTTTACGTATAAAATGTATTTGCCTTATAATGTTGCAACATGGATCATGTTTTGACTTTAACTTTGTGTCATGCGCATCAAATTACGGTGATTTTGTACAAATCGTATATCTTATTAAAGTGATTAATCAAAAATATGATTCAAATGCAGTGCCGGAGTCTTTACCGATCTGGAGTGACTACTTATTTTTGTATAAACAAAAGTACATCGATGCATTATTTTTATACACATGTTTTTTCTTAGTTGAAAATTTCTCAATGGTGCCAATACAAAAAAATGGTACGTTTCAAATTGATCCATAAACCCAGAAAAATGCTTAACAAATGTATCATCACACATGTTGGGTAACTTTTTTATGATTTAAAATACAAGTGCGGTAAAATTGTTTTCGAACGAGGGCAATTATGCCTCCGACTTTCACAGATTGATTTTCTTGAAATTATAATTGTGTTAATACTCTGCACGATTATATGCATTTATTGTATCACTAAAAATAATGTGTGATAAGTGGAAAAGTAATTCATACACCATTCTTAAACTTGTTATCAGCTTAAGCAATCGTGTTATGACGTTTACTAGTATAGCTAACTTTTGTTAATACAAATTAGTACCAATGTTTCGAAACGTGTGAGATAGTGGCTTTTCTGAATATGTAATTTTCACATTTGACGATATTTCCTTGACGATGAAAATATTTTTGAAACGAAACATTGCGAGCAACAGCGTTTGTTTAAAGACAATTGTATTTGTAACAAGCATTCAATTTTGCATTAAGTTGTATTAACAATCAGAATTTTTTTAATGTTGGAATTTGGACGACGTGCAAAAAGAAATTCATTATCTCGATTCAACTTTATTTTTGATTTTCATTGAAAATACATTAAAGTATTCCTAAGAACTAAACCAAAAGACAATGCAAGTGTAATTTCTGCATTTTTGCAAGTGCAATTTATGCAATATTTATTTTCACGAAAGAAAAAGATTTGCATATATTTTAGACCGCGTGATTATCACAAGATCATTGCAAGGATTAACAAATGTAGTGTAAAATACACGTACAAAAATGATCGCAGGTGTTATTAATTCAAACTACTAGTTGCATACTAGATGCATACTATCGTTTCCATCCTTGCTGTCATTCACGAAGAATTCAAGTTCATTGCTCGAACTGTCTAGACGTACGCAGAAGCTGCTCATCAATTTTAAACTCGTACTTTACTTACTGCTGGAAATAAACGCACTCGCACGCTTACTCGCTCTTCGTTTTTCTACAGCAATACGCTGCACGAAACGCAAAATACCAGTTGCTTGCAAAACCTTGTTTTATTTAACAACATTATAATTTACACACAAACGAACAATGACGCATGATTGGTTGTCGTTAAGCGCGCGATCATGGCGACTGCGAAGAAAACAGGACCAGAAATGAACATTCTGAACCGAGTTGCTCAAGTGCCGATGGTCGAGTTGGCTTTGGAAAAGTCGTTGTCGACGTACAATCGTGTCAAAGATTGTCAGCAGTACGTCAATTGGATTTTGAGCGTCACTGAAACCGCACTGACGAGCGCAACCAAACAAGCAGCTCCCATCGTCGTACCAATCGTTAAGAAACTGCGAAGACCCATCAGTTTCGTTGACCACTCGCTTTGTGCGGGACTCGAACGAATCGAGAAAAACGTGCCAATGATCAACGAGCAGCCGGAACAGGTGGGTTAAACGTCACTCTTGTCCGTCATTGATTTTTCTACTGAATCACAATTCATTTTCGTGTTTCAACTGCACTCCGTTTATACCACTTGTCGCATCTATTTCTGTCTGTTCGCCATCAATTTTTATTCGATAAAAAACCATGGCAATTTTGATGCCAATTTTGTGGCACCAAATTTGGTTACCACAAAGTTGGTACCACAATTTTCGGTATCACAAAGTTGGGTATCACAAAATTGGGTACCACAATTTTCGCTATCACAAAGTTGGGTACCACAAAATTGGGTACCACAAAATTGGGTACCACAAAATTGGGTACCACAAAATTGGGTGATTCTGTCATCGAAGAACGCGATGCTGCTATCGACGAATCGAGGTAAATAAAATTGAAGATCCGTACACTGGTACAGCGGACAGACGCGCGCCAGTGCACGGTGCACTTTGAAACTACGAGCGATGCACTTTTTAATCTCGATACGTATAATTTTCCATGTACTTTTCCGTAATTGTGCTTTTGATATAATTTTACAATTCAGCGTTACACGAATGAATAATGCAGTAAATGCAGTAAAAACTGCATCTGAAATGTTGCGAGTTATTCATTTGTGTTATAACAAATTGACGAAAGATTAAATAAACTCGCGCAGGTGTTAATTAAACCAAACTAACACAGTGCAATGGAACGAGCATGCGTTCAGTTTTATTCAGTTAAATAATGACATTAATAAATAACAAGTTCCCTCAAACACGATATTTGTTTTATTAGGAAAATCACTAAATACTTTTCAAGTGTCTTACATTTTTTGTTTTGCTTCATTATCGATACAGATTAATTTTATTTTGTATTAATATCCTGTTTTGTACGTTTTTTAATGTCAATTAAATAATATTACACGGCAGTAATTAATAAAATATCACAAATGTTTAAATAAAAAACTAACACAAGATGTGTCATTTGAAATGATGAAGTTTCGTTATCCAAATCTTACTTCATATGAATTATTATCATTTTTATTATTATTATTATAATGGTGCAATTAATGACAGTAATAAAGTTGGCGATGCATTAAACATTGGAGTATAAGAATTTGGATTGATACAAATTATGGTGTTTTGCATTATGCAGATACTGGAGAACGCGTACATGCTGGTCGTAAGCAGTGTGCAACCAGCAGTTTCTAAAATTTCGTACGTTAACGAAATGATAAAAAGCCAAGCTAATTCAATCAGAGACGTGAGCTGGAACAAGGTGAATCAAGTATTAGGAACATACTACGGAACCGCTGCAGTGCACGGAGTGGATTCCGCTGCTGGAGTGGTGGATAAACTCCTCAACAAATATTTCCCAGCGATTAACGAAGAAGCATTAATAGGTGATGCATCGTCGCAGTAGAAATTATTCGTTAAAATACATTTTCCTGAAACAATTTAAAGTCTTTTCAGAATAAGTAAATAAATTACATTTTATTTAACCACAGAAAAATCCGATCAGCAAGGAAATGTGAAAAAAAAATATCTTAAGATCCGTTGTTTTTATCAGTGATTTTGAGACATTACAAATATCAATTTTCATAGAAATAGTAATCAGTGACACAATTCTGTTGCATTCAATATTGGAAGCTGCAATTTTTATGTTCGCGCGAATATAATTTTAAGTTACAATAATAAATAAAGAAGGAACGTGGAATTCTTTTTCCTTGAATATTTTGTACTTGATAAAATATTTGAGATACGGGGTTACATTTGTCGAGCAATTTTAATTAATAATTATTCAATAAATGAATTAATTTCGCAGATCCCTGTTCCGTGGAAGAAGACAAACTTTTGCACACTTTGCAAACTATGGGACGCTTATCCAACAAAACAGCACGACGTGTTTATTCCCATGTTGTTCGCCAATTAAGGTCCTTAAACAAAAGCCATCTGAGGAATCACATTAGTTCTGTTGTCGAATTTTTGTATTTAACGCACTACGTCCATACGATCAATAAAAAGTACGAAATGACGAGGAACGCTGAACAGTCTGAAAAAGAAGGGAAAAAAACCAATTAACTTTTTAACGCTGTAGAATAACTTTTACGTTAATTGTATTTATTTCAGAGAAGAATATATCACTATAAATTCTAAGAACAAATAAAAGTCTTTTTACGAATATCAACAATATTTACTCGTTGAAATGTTGAGAAATATTTTTACACTCTGAAATTGATTAATACACTCTGCTAAAGTAACACTCGTTTATGCAAATTTACCAGCATTCATTTATCATGAAGAATGGCACCTTCACAGCAAAATAAATAATATGAAATAATTAAAATATTGATAGATATACGTCATTATGCTGGACTTGTATTTTACATTATCTTGGTATATTTTACAAATTCGTTGTTACCAGTGATGCAAAAAGTACTGATTAATTAATTGGTCGATTGAACAAATGATTAGTTGAAACTGTTATTGAGTTAATGCATAAATTGTACCATATTAGTTTTAAGCGTGGCTATGAACGTAAAGATATTTCTGTCATGATGTGCGAATAAAATTGATTTACAACTATTTTTATTTTGTAAATCATTTTAAGCTTTAGTACACCCACCTGTTGTTACTTTTTGTATTACCTTTCGAACGAAATGATTAATGCAGAGTACAAAAATATAATCAGAATGATAAAAATAAAAACAAGTATCATGAATATCTCATTTCAGAAAATGTTTGTCTCAGTGAAACAAGTATTAACATTAGAAATTGAAATTTTCTTTCTCAATTATTCATGCTTTTGATTTTAGCAACTTAATTATATAACATTTAGAACGCGTAAAACGTTGATTGTTTTTTCAGTTGATTCGTGAAATGTCATCGTACCTTTCACAGTCATTTCATTACACTATTTTATTGACATTTGTCTTATGGTTGGAGGTGATCGGATCAGTGAAACTTTCACAGTTCAATTTCTCCTGTTTTCATTTTAATGTGTCATAATGAATAATCATCATTGGCGTCACATTTTTACCAGTTAATGTAAAGGGTCGTTGAATGTTACTAGACTGCATTGCAAATAGTTTATTACACTGGAATTTCGCTTTGTGCAACGTTTGTATTTCTTGGGAGTTATAATAGATACGTTTTGTGAATGAAAAAAATACATTGATTCACTCAGTAACTTACACACTGGATGATAAACATTGTTCTCTGTTGAACAATGAATCGTCTGATGTGTCTTAAATTCGTGAATTTGTATCAGTACAGATTCTATATACTGATAAACTTTTGGGTTGAGAAGAATATTTCTTTTTTTTTTTTCTTTCTTTTCTTAGTGTGAAATAAAATCCATTCCGTTTCATGATCTTTTGGTAATTTTATCTTTCTGGTAACTTCACGTTTTCTCGCTCATGGAACTTCTGATTCTTATCAGCAAAAAAACTCAGCCAAGTACAGTGTCAGCTCATCGTTATTGCATCATTTTTTACTACTAGAAAAATTCTTTAAACTTGGAAATAAACGGTGATCCGACGGTGCAAGGTCAGGGCTGTGTCGAGGATGCGACACACGATGCGAAAACAAACATAACGCTTTCTCTTTGTGCGAACCGGAGTTACTTTCTTGTCAACCCTATAACTCCTGCATTGCGGACTTGATGATTCTCCTAAGAAATTCAGTCTCAATTCTTCATTCTACTGATGAGCGATGACTGGTTGTGTCGTTTCTTATAAATTTGAATGCTGTAATTATCATGTTTTACTGAATTCATTGATAAATGATCTTGATTTGGATACCAATTTTATGTTGTATAAAAATTAAACATATTTTTGCAGTAATAATAAAAAACAATTGTTAGTTGAATTGTAATAAATCGACTGTTTTATTACAAATCATTTTAATTCTTGAAACGTTATTTTGTTGGTGTACCCTCGTAAAAATTAGTTAAATATTTGTTAATGTCAGTAATTTAATTTTCTCAATTATTTATACGAATCTTCAACAAAAATAATGCTATTGTTTAATTAAATTAAATTGTTATTGTAAATATGACACGGATATTTCAGAAATAATATTTCAACGATTAGAAGAACTTTGCACGCTGCTTGAAATTGGTATTTTAGGCAATCCGATCTTTAGTCAATACATAAATGTGTGTGCATATCATATATATGCCCATAATTATAAAAGTGATCTAAGTCATATATTTCTTGTTTCGAGACATTTAATGAATTGCATTTGAATAAATGAAAAAATATTTTTATATTATACGAGATTTTAATTTGTAATTTTCTTAATCTTGATGAATGGAAATTTATTATGAATATGAAATTTTTTGTGATTTTCATACGAAAATGTAGTTTTTAAAGTTTGAATTGACTCAGACCATTTTCAGAATTAACTGAATGCCTTATGAATGACTTAAAGCAATAAAGAACTATGAGTTTTATTCGAAACAATAACTTTAATGAAATAATTCATGAACATTTATTATTTATTTTTAAAAAGTAATTCATTTTTAACATTTCAAGTTTTTAAGATTTTTAAAACGTTCTTGAAAAACCGGAAGGATGTATAGTAGTAAAAACGTAATATCTTTATGTTTTTCTTCCGTTACTGGTCCAGTGTTGGTATACATGTAGTGGTGGAAGTAATTTAATATTTCCGTATATATTTGGTCTTCATCTTTTAGGCGAAAGATCCAAAACCTTGAATTTGGAATCATCTAAAAAAGTTTTACAGAACATTTTATAAGGTTCATTTTTCAAGAATCTCATCCGTTGAATTTTCAGCCAAGAAACAGATTCGCCTGCGGTATTTTTTACGCTTCTTGTTATTGATTTTTCTAGTGATTTTGTTGAAATAAAATCCGCCTGCGATATTCGTTTTATCGAAAATGTATTTCTTCTTTTACACTTTTCTATCAATTCATAATAATGCTCAGGGTTGTATAAGTAATTTCCTTTTTTTATTTTCATTTCTATCATTTTTGACTTAGTCCACTTTCGTAATTAACATTAAATGAATTCAGTATAATGTTGAAATTACAACCACTATCTGAAGGTTCATTTTTGACGACATCGTAAAAATTACATTGAATAAATTTAGTTTAAAATAATGTGGTGTGAAATCACTGATAAACTCTTTATTTTTAAATCTTGACTTAGACCATTTTCAGAATTATGGGCACATATATCAATTGTGTTTTATTTATTTAAAGTTTAACATTCTGAAATTAATAAAATTGAAACTATTTAAGTCTTTTTGCTTAGTCTTTAAAATTTTCTGAATAATTTTCCACGTTGTGTTTAACTTTTTTCACATTTTTCAAATCAAAAATAAGAAAAGTGTTTGCTGGTATTTGAGATAAATATTGTTATTATAGATGATTAATAACAATTTTGCCTTTTAAGATTTGTATAATAAGTATTAATAGATAAATATTACAGCTGAGCAACAAAATTACTATAATTTATGATCAAACTTTTTTTCCTAGTTCGTGTAACACAGATACTTACTATAAAAAAGTTACTATTTTTTTATTATCAATACATTTGTAAGTAACAGTATGTCAGTTTAGTTAAGAAAGTTCTTTTTTTCAGTATCAAAGTCTGAGCGATACAAAGTACAATTCAAACAAGTGTACGTATTATTTTTAAAAAGATTTGTGTGACAAAACGCGCAATCTTTCACAGATGTATAAAATTACAATTTAATTATTTCCAATAAATAACTGATAAAAAATAGTTTTACCACGCACATTACATTAATTTGTAATAAAAATCTTAGTTCTTCAGAATTAATGTTTAATTTATATATTTTTTTTTTACAGTTTTTGCAAATATACGAATGTAATGTGCAAAATTATTAATTACAAATATGAACATCGCGAAAGTTACAAAATCCACCTTTGTAATAGAAAAAACAATTGCAAACGTAAATCTGTCCTTTTAAATCCTTATTTCGTGTGTTACATATACAATATTTTTATAACGCAAATGAACCGAATCTGTTTCCGATTGAACATGCGGTTCAATTAGGTAAATTTATTTAGTCACATGTGTATTTTTTGCACAACAATGTGAGTTACGTATTATAATTAGCAGACTTTTTGTTTTCCCGAGTATGAGTAACGTGTAATAAATAATGGCAACAATTCGTCTGATTCACAAGTCCAAGTTGCGATCCCCACGTCATGAAGTTTATTTCACGCTTCTGCGCAGAAGCTGAATAAACAGTAACGTAGCAAGACATCTTGTTACCCCGAATGAAATATTCATCGTAACGAAACCGACCATAATCAGAAATATTTGCATCGAAACATTTTTGTACATCCTTATAGTTGTTGACAAACTTTCCTCTGACATTACTTTCCCACTTTTCATTGACAATTTCTCACTGTGCACGAGGAATTCTTATTCCACCATTGTTTTTCAATGCCAGTGGAAGTATTCTTTAATTACTACTCATTTATGCAAATTCACAAAAAAAGTATTATTTCGCATTTGAATTGGCTCATTTAATTACATCATTTCAACGTTCGTTGCTTTAATAAAATATTTCGTACCGCGAATTTTAAGCGTTCCTCATTGTTGCAATTGTACGGGGTGTTAAATACGACGTAAAATTTATCGAGGATGTTCTGGAACATAGACTGCAATACTGGCGTTCCCCCTCTTGTTACCAATGCGATGAGCGCGTATATACACACACTTCAAGCACGAGCCTTAATTCCAGTATAGAGTTTACTTCAGTCCGCTAGAGCCTGTCATTTAGAGTAGTTCATCGTTACCGCTTCATTCGATTTGGCCAATGTTAAACCGTGTGTTCTAGAAAGTAAAACGCGTAAGTAGCAATTCATCATGTTTTCATCGTCTATCGTCACAAAAACCTGTGCGTATTTGTAGTTCATACGTGTGAATAATGTTGACATTTTTTCAGTTTTACAGTTTACAGACAATCTGTAATATTTGCCATAAACAAGACACCTGACGTCGACAATTGAATGACGATCGCTGTAAATAAGTTATCGTGCGATCAGTTGAATGAAAAGGTATCGAAATGAAATTGCATTGTTTGTAACGCAGCAAAGGTTGCACTGAATATGGTATATTTATTTTTCATCGTCAAATTCATTATTTTGCAATGATTCATTTTAATACGTGAATTTGTCACTGAAAATTTGCTCGTAATATTTGTTTGCTCGTCGTGCACGCTCTTCAATTTACTTTACAATTTCTTTTATGATTCACGCAATGTATCGAGGTATGATAAATAATAAATAATTAAATATATGCAAAAATATATACTTAAAACATGCTTAATAATAAATAGTATTATGTGTATAATAATTTATTAGTTATGATTATTCGTAGTTGAGATACATAAGTTTATTTATAAAATCTATTTTATGATGTAAAAATGTGTTTAATGACTTCATATCAACTAGTGTATATATTTTATTGTACTGAGATGATGAGGTGTGGTGGCGTTCTTATTCTTTAATAGATTGACCTTTGAAACGCAACATGTCAAAGTAAATTTCATTTTAATCTAAATTCAGAACTAATTGTAAAGTATTATTAAACTTTCCACAATGTTGTACGAAGTTATCAAATTTCTGATAACTAAAAAAATCAAATAACGATAACGTGTTTTTAGAACGTATTAATTATAAATGCATTTAAATAATTAATCAAATTTATTAATACACGTGTGTCTTCTATGTGTAAAGAATCTTTATTTTTATTGTTTAATAAACCATGTTGGTAAGAATCATTCTATTTTAATAAAATATTTCATGTATAATTAATTCACAAATAAATTAAATATTTTAAATTTGATATTAATATTTCTCAGATGTGTTTACTATGAATTGTTCTAACTGATTGTTAATTAGACAAATGTTAATAGTAACTGGATATACAAATAAAAAATTTTTATTTCAAATATTAGATATATACATTTTTAGTAATTCATAAATAAGAAAATGTACATCGAAGTATAAATTAAATTCTAATTATGACTCACTTCAAATCAAGAGTGAAGATTACTCATTTTTTCTGCAAATATCTCAACTGATTTTGTCGTGTCATATTTTAAAAAATGGTTTAAACATTATTATTCAATTATACATGCAGTCAATCAAAATTAGATAAATTAAAGTAAATAAGTTAAATTAATAACAAATACATATAAATTTAACATAACTAGATTGCATAACTCATTATCATGGATCTTTGGTAATGAGTTTGGAAAAGCTTCAGAAAAATGAAATTTGATTTGGATAAACATACGTTTTATTACATCAGATCAGTTATTTTATCTCAATCATGGACAGGTGTGATATCAAAATATTGCCAATTGCATCATTATGTATAATATCATTAAAATGTTATATACAAATATCAGTGTACTAATAACAAATAAATCCAATTTATAATAAAATATAAACAATTCAAGCTATATTTAACTATTTATAGTGAAAGTTTAATTTTTTATTTAATTTCATATTAAATTAATTGCATTGTTTAGACTTTTATTCTCCGTTAGATTGGTTTTGTGTAATGTGGTTTTGAACAATGTTATTTTTGTAAATAAATATAGTTGTAATGATGTTTTATATTTAGTAGTTCAAATATATCTGTTGGATTTATAGTGTAACTTATTAATTACACATTTTAATTTATGACATTGATTAATTGTCTCAGATGTTTTCCTTGTATAAACGTGTAAAGTTTTTAAACGAAATAATTGTTTTATTGCAATACTTGAATATGCCATTAATGCAATTATTACTGTGTTTCATTGGTCAAAAATTATGTAAAGTCTATTAAAAATTCAATTGATATGGCGGTAAAAGTACCATTTAATGTGAAACACGTTAATTTAACATTAAAATTCATTTATTAACTGTTACATTTGTTGGAAAGTGACAAAGTTTTGAATATATATTAAAACAAAATTAAATTTTTGCTGTGTTTAATCGTTTTATATTTCAATTTAAAATAAATAATAAACATATGTGTGTGATTAGTTAAATACAACTGTTATTTATATCAATGTTCTTTTCAAGTTGACATTGTTTAAACAATGTTAAACAACATAATTCACAATGGATAATTAATTTTGTTTTATACAATAAAATTTTATCATTTAATAAAACTGTAAATACAGTTTTAATGTTATTCTGACAATTAATTAAAAACTGTATAAATTAGTATATAGGTTTTTTATATTTCACTTGATTGTTTGAAAACATTGACAATCAATTAGTGGCTCAGTTGTAAAAAATTTACATGTATGATTCATTCAGTTGAACCGAAATGTTGAATTATAAATTTCATGTGTTATTTTTAAGTTGCAAAATATTTTATACAGTGTGCAGATAATATTGTTTGATTTTTACTAATTAGATCAATATTGTACGTATTAAACTAAAATATGTTAATTAAATGTTACATGTTAAAATAATTTTGTTCGTAAAACATTTTTTTTATGTAACGTTTAAATTTTCTAATTGACTGTTTATGTTTTCTTAATAATGTTTTTAGATTATCTTTATATATTTTATTATAAATTGAAAGATGAAATTAATAATATGTTGTGGACAGTTATTAAGTGATGTTATTTTTGTAGATATAAACATGGCACAGAATACAACCGAAGGAGGGCCTCATATGGAAGTTCTTGATCGTGTAAAGAACATACCTGTAGTTCAATCTGCGATTGAAAAAACCGGATCAACGTACTCGCATTTGAAGGATTCGCATTACCTTATTAACTGGGCATTGAGTTACGCAGAAGCTGGTTTACATTATGCGACGGCAACTGCTGCACCAATTGCTTCTCCAATAGCAAAAAAATTTGAGGGCCAAATTAATGCAGTGGACCAAAAATTGTGCGAAGGTCTTGACATGGTACAACAAAAACTTCCGATTGTAAAAGAGCCTCCACAGCGTGTACGTATCATTGCTCTAAATATATTTTATGTTGCAATGTACAAGATTATAATTATGCTTTATATTGCGGTTTAAAGACAAAAGGACGCGATACAATTTTATATTTGTTTTAGTATGTTTGATTATTGATCGAACCATATATATCATTCAACAGATTTATGAAGCTGCTAAGAATGTAATGAGTTCGTCTCTTCAACCAACTATTGAAAAACTCACGGTTGCAAAAGAATCTGCGAGTCATCAAGCATCGACGTTGAAAGAAATTAGTGTCGCGAAAGCCAATGAAATCTTAAATACGCATTATGGTACTCTCGCTGTTCAAGGAGTAGATAACACTAGTGTTCTTATCAACCGGCTTCTTGATCACTATTTTCCACCTGTAGAAGGAGAAGAACAACAACCGGGTAAGGAAATCTCATCCCTCAATTAAATTACAATTATATAAACATATTGCATTTCATATTATTCAGTTTTAATGTTAAATCAGTAAGTATAATATTTAAATTAATAATACACTCGAAATAAAATTATTACACGTTGTAACAGTGTTTGTGTAAAATTAAACGTTTTGTGGGTTTTGCTTTGATACTAGAAATATTTATGTAAATTATTACATTGTAAAATATTGTTGCATGTAAGAATGGACATTTAAAAAAATGTTTCTTATAAAGTATTAATAGTATTATTAATTGTAAATTATACAATAACAAAATTTATTTTGTTAGTATTAAAATGGAGTGTGATAATTTTTATATGCGTGTTGAAGAAAGATTGAGCAATATTTTTATTTGAATATGATAAAATTAATCGTTTGATAAAAATTGAAATATTGTGAAGTATTTTGGGAAAAACTGAACTTGTGATTTTTTAATTATATTTACAGATTAATATGTTAGAATGAGACAAATTTGGAACATTTCATGTTTTATTTGTTATTGTTATATTTAAGTTTAAATGTTGATTTATATAAATCATATTAACGTGTAATATTATTATCATATTAACGAATAATGTAAAATTATTAAATGGACAAAATTTCATCAAGAATTTGATTAAGAACACACTAACTAATAAATGTCAATTTCAAATCTTTATTTGCAACAGTTTCAATACAGAGTTTTGGAACATTTTGTTGTCATTTTTAAATTAAAACGTCATTAAAACGAACGATCACCAAAATATAATATTTTTTAATAACATTTAGTTTAGTTATGAAAGTGTTCTATTTTTAAATAATGATTTAAACAATTATAATTAAACATTTTAATGTATGAACTTTAATACTTCAAAAATAAAACAATTCATTTTGTTACGTTAAACGTTCTGTTTTTGTCATGATGCAATATTGCAATTTTATAATTGAGATATTTTTAAATAAATATTTTTACTACATAGTATAATGAATGTTATTTATCATTTATTATAAACTGAATAAAATTACATTATCTGAGCACAATGTTTGCAACTTAAAATAACATATTTTTAAATGACATTGGCGGCACATTTAAAAATCTGCACTTTGCTTGTTCAGATAGGGAAAGTGGATTTTAAAATGCAGTTCTTTTATTTTGTAGACTTTTTTTGTGTTCACAAAAATTAATTTTATTCAATTTATAATAATGTAATAAATAAAATCATATTTATTTAACTCATGTTGAAAATGTGTGTCAAATAATATTTCGATGTTATGACAAAGATGCTGTGCTATCCAAATTTCATTTTTATACATTTTTTATAATGAACAATTTTTTAGAACAATCATATATCATTTGACTAGAATGTTTATACTGTACACATAAAAATTTACAATACTGCGAATTATTTAAGATCTGGTATAATGATTGTAAAGTACAATTTTTGGCAAATGCAAATTTGGTACATTATTGTCTACATTTTCAAATATTATTGGGAAAGTTTTTATTGAAAAAAGTAGAACAAGTATTACCGACCGCTTTCTACATTTTCATTACTAATGTTATTTTGTACATTAATCAGTAATGCAAAGGTCACTATGTCTACTTAAAAATCAATGAATTATATAAATCATTAAAAAATAACATTAGTGTGCATGCTTTTTCTTCTTTTGTTATTTGAATTTCAAATTTGTTTTTATTTTTAATGCTTTCAATTTAAAGAGAAATTTTATGTACTTATACCTAATGCACAATGGAAAAGTTTTTCTTTTTAGAAAAGTAGACAAAATGTTACTTTTATTGTACGTTTAAAGACACGTGTGTTTTTATTTTTTAATATCTGCATTTCATTTTTAATAACGTCATAAATATTGAGTAAACATACTGAATAAATTTAAAATTAGTATTGATCCAGATGGAGAAAAAATTATATTTTAAAGCATATTTTGTACTACGAAAAATGTATTAAACTATGTTGAATGTTGTTTTTGAAATAAATGATTTTTGTTAACAAAAATATGTATTATATTTACGAGACAAAATATGTACAATTAACAAAACTCTTTTTTTGTCAATGATTACATTTTATTTAACGTAACTTATAGAAAATATAAATACATATCTATTTGAATTTAAAAAATAAATAGTTTTATAAGATGGTTAACAATATTAAACGTATTTTCCATTATTTCAAGTAAATGTTTAAAAGAGTAATTTGGAACGCTTTAAAATTATTGATATGAATTTGTTCCAAGTTTGTGGTAAGAACAAAAATTTAAGATTGCCTTGGTGTACAGATGTAATTATAATGTGTTGTGTAACAGAAATGTAATTATAATAGTGCTGCAGACGCAGTAGAATGCTAAAATGTATTTCATTTTTATATTAGTTTGTATTAATACCATTGAAAACATACGTTTATAAAATTAAAAATTCTGAATTATAATTTTTACCATGCTTTGGTTTAATTTTATCCGATTATGCAGAACATGATGTAACTAATAAATAAAATCTTGAACACTAATTTCTAATGAAAATTCTGATAAATAAAGGAATAAAATATGTTACTTTGTGCAGCACCAGTATCAGCAGAAGAGAATAAGGTATTGCACGCTGTTCAAACAATTGGTCAATTATCTTCAAAGACTGCCAATAGAGTTTATCATTCTGTCGTCGCTCAATTGCGAACTGTCAAAAAGGAAGATGTGCAACAATATATTTCCAGTGTGGTTTCCATACTTCATTTAACGCAATTTATGAATCATGGACAGAAAACAACCGATAACGCAGAAACAAAAAAATAGAAATATTTTGTTCAAGTCTAGACTTAAGATTGATTTTGTCAATTTATACATTAATGATACTTGTAAGTAATAGAAATAGTAAGACTGTTTAATTGTGTAATATATCATAGTTATTACCACCAAATATTTTTTTTTTTTCAAACAACGTTACACAATCATACATATTTGATAACTATATACACTTACTACGTATCGAAAATTATCTTCAGTTAACGGTATTGTTGTAAGTTTTTGTATTAACATTCATTTAGTGAAAATTCCAATGTTTTATAAAGGTATTGTAAAAAAACTGACTTTTATATTGTAATAAAATACATTTATATGTTATTCAAAATATTGTGTTATGTCATTTTCCAGTCTGCAAACACATCTTTTGTTTATATTTCAAAATTATTATTTAAAATGCATGTTAATATTTTTGGGGAATATTTGTTTGACGTATGTATGTTATTAATAAATGCATTTCAAAAATGCGATTTATTGCAAATAATTTAGTACACAGTTTATGTTGTAAAAAATGAGTATTATTTTTACACATAAGATAGTTTTGTTAAATTTGTATAAAAATTATGTTACTTATTTTATGTTTCTAAATTTAATAATTTATGATGTACACAAAATTATAAGTATTTTGTCATCATTCACATGACTATAGAAATGGTTGTGCAGTTTTTGTAATGTCTCTGGTTTGTCTTAATGTAGTAAGTAATGATATTTATATAGAATTTTTAACTTTGCAACAACACTAACAAATATTACAGTGATTTAACATTCGTAACAATACCCCCTTGTGAATACGTTTTTGTAATGTGATCACATCATGACTGTTACTACAGATTGATGTAGATAATTGTATTTATGTATAAAAATAAATTAAAAAATGTATGAGTTATCCTACAACTACAATACATAATTAAATCTATAATACACGAAAAAAAATACTTTGTTAGTTATGTTTAAAATCAGAATGTTGTGTATTTAAAATTCTCGCTGTTCTCAGTAATGTGAAATAATCCCGCAAGGATTGTTGGCGTTTTGTCACACGACACAAGGGACCCCTACTGGTCGATAAACTCAATATTCACCATGAGTCGTCGATAAATATAAAATTATGTTTATAAACAATATGAGCAATACGCATGAAAAATAAATAAATTTACAAATGTATGACAACTGGCGTATTTGTTTTACAAATTTTCTATTTTTATTGATGCTTTAAATTTCTCGAGCGAAAGATTGATTTCGATTGAAAAAATGTACTTCAAATAAATCATTTTGTACAATTTTTATATAATGTAAGTTGTATAAATATAAATGAAACATTTATATATTATTTAACAAATTCAAAGCAATTTTAGATATTAAAAAGATGTATTGCATGTGTTTTACAGGAAAAAAAATTTTTTATGGTGAAAATTTCAATTTCCCAGATTGGGATTGGAAATTGCCATTTAGCGGCAAAAAAAGATTTTCGAATTTCGGGTTCAAATTGGGCATCCTCGCAAATCGATTACGCATACTCACTTGCCGAAATTCGTAAACTTTTTTTCGAGCTTTTTATGGTGAAAAGTCACTAAACTAGGCACGGAAATGGCCATTTTGGTCAAAAAAAGCACGAAAAATCGATTTTCGAATTGCGGCCTCAAATTGGACGCAAAATGCTCGCAATGGGCCCTGGAATCGATTGCGCATACTCACTTGCCGAAATTCGAAAACTTTTTTTCAAGCTTTTTTATTGTGAAAATTCACTAGACATGGCCCGGAAATGGCGATTTTTGCCAAAAAAAGTTCGAAAAATCGATTTTCGAATTTTCGGCTCAAATTGGGCGCAAAATGCACGAAATGGGCCCAGGAATTGAATGCGCATACTCACTTGCCGAAATTCGAAAACTATTTTTCAAGCTTTTTTAT